>JAVIAB010000046.1:47702201-47917201 GCA_032433765.1 Megaustenia siamemsis
AATTAAATAACGACAATAGTGAACTAAAATGTCTGCTGCCTTGACAATTAAATAACGACAATAATGAACTAAAATGTCTGCTGTCTTAACAAATAAATATCGACAATAGTGGACTAAAATGTCTGCTGCCTTGACAATTAAATATCGACAATAGTGAACTAAAATGTCTGCTGCCTTGACAATTAAATAACGACAATAGTGGACTAAAATGTCTGCTACCTTGACAATTAAACTTCGAAAATTGTAGACTAAAAAGGCTGGTGTCTTGACAATTAAACGTCGAAAATTGTAGACTAAATTGGCTGGTGCCTTGACAAAACAGAATGGTAGAATATTTTTTTTTATTACTATTAAGTAATAAAAAAAAATATTTTAACATTCTGTGTTATATTATATAGATACACACACTCAGTCACACACGCACACACTCACACACACCCACTCACACACACATACACATGTCCGCACAAACACAGACATACTAGCTCACACACTCCCACCCACTAAATGTAGCCATTACATTTATAAGAAGGTACTTGTTTCCCAACTTCAGACACACAACCTGGTCGTCAGGTCAGAGACGGGACACCCCACGTCAGCAACCATGTCCAGACGAATCTTCAGATTTGTTATCATTCTCATTATAGCGACAACAGTTGCTCTCTTGTATGAAAAGTTTATGGTTGGTAAGTTATTACTCTCATCACAGTGTTCGTTGATCTTTCAATTTAAATTGAAAGTCAAATTATTGTCACGAAAAGTAATATTACTACCAGGATCACTGTCACTATCCACACGACCATTATCCACTTTCACCATCCACATGACCATCATCACTTTCACTATCCACACGACTATCATCAATTTCACCATCCACACGACCATCATCACTTTCATCATCCACACGACCATCATCACTTTCAACATCCACACGACCATCATCACTTTCTCCATCCACACGACCATTATCATTTTCACCATCCACACGATCATCATCACTTTCACCATCCACACGACCACTATCACTTTCACCATCCACACCACCATCATCACTTTCAACATCCACACCACCATCATCACTTTCAACATCCACACGACCATCATCACTTTCAACATCCACACGATCATCATCACTTTCACCATCCACACGACCACTATCACTTTCACCATCCACACCACCATCATCACTTTCAACATCCACACGACCATCATTACTTTCACCATCCACACGACCATCATCACTTTCACCATCCACACGACCACTATCACTTTCACCATCCACACGATCATCATCACTTTCACCATCCACACGACCATTATCACTTTCACCAAACCACACGACCATTATCACTTTCACCATCCACACGACCATCATCACTTTCACCATCCACACGACCATTATCACTTTCACCAAACCACACGACCATCATCACTTTCAACATCCGCACGACCATCATCACTTTTACCATCCACACGACCATTATCACTTTCACCATCCACACGACCATCATCAATTTCACCATCCACACGACCATCATCACTTTCACCATCCACACGACCATCATCACTTTCACCATCCACACGACCATTATCACTTTCACCATCCACACGACCATCATCACTTTCAACATCCGCACGACCATCATCACTTTCACCATCCACACGACCATTATCACTTTCACCATCCACACGACCATCATCACTTTCAACATCCACACGACCATCATCACTTTCACCATCCACACGACCATCATCAATTTCACCATCCACACGACCATCATCACTTTCACCATCCACACGATCATCATCACTTTCACCATCCACACGACCATTATCACTTTCACCATCCACACGACCATCATCACTTTCACCATCCACATGACCATTATCACTTTCACCATCCCCACGACCATTATCACTTTCACCATTCGCACGACCATCATCACTTTCACCATCCACACGACCATTATCACTTTCACCATCCACACGACCATCATCACTTTCACCATCCACACGACCATTATCACTTTCACCATTCGCACGACCATCATCACTTTCACCATCCACACGACCATTATCACTTTCACCATCCACATGACCATCATCACTTACACCATCCACACGACCATTATCACTTTCACCATCCACACGACCTTTATCACTTTCACCATCCACACGACCATCATCACTTTCACCATCCACACGACCATTATCACTTTCACCATCCACACGACCATTATCACTTTCACCATTCGCACGACCATTATCATTATCTCCATCACAACTTTCAAACTCATTTACATTCCTGACTATCGTAATTACTACAAACATCAATGGTGAACCATCATGGCCATCTTTAATGACAATATTACCAAATCAACATTACCACTATCACCATCGCTACACCAACATCACCACTGTTAGTACCATCATAGCTGGTTAATATAGCCACAGCAGGGCTAGCTTCGTCATCATCATCGCCACCATTATTACATTCGACCTCAACACCATTATCAACACCGCCACTATAAACTTCATCACCTTCGCTGTCATTATCAAAACTTTCATCATCATCATCATTTATCATCGCTATTACTATCATCATCATTTAGGACAGCTTACAGAAGCATTTGAAATAAGAACAGGAGTAAGGCTGGGATGCCTTTTGTCTCCATTTCTCTTTCTACCGGCCATAGATTGGATTATGAGAATAACTCAAAACAACAAATTGAATCCAGTGGTCACTAACCATGCAAATTATGATTTAGACTTTGCTGAAGACATAGATCTCCTATCCGCTGATGACATAGATCTATAACAGATGCGGGATAAAATGAGCATACATGATGAGAGATCACAACAGCTAGGACTGACAATTAATATAGATAAGACCAACATTATGAGAATTAATAAAGTTGGCAATAACCAAATAAAGTTAAGAGAAATACCCCTACTAGACATACAGCCCTGGTGACGTATTCACACTGTCTTGGTGACGTACTCACGCAGTCTTGGTGACATACTCACACAGTCTTCGTGATGTCCACACACAGTCTTGGTGACTTACTCACACAGTCTTGGTGACTTACTCACACATTCTTGGTGACGTATTCACACAGTCTTGGCGACTTACTCACACAGTCTTGGTGATGTACTCCACATAGTCTTGGTGATGTACTCCACACAGTCTTTGTGACTTACTCACACAGTCTTGGTGATGTACTCCATATAGTCTTGGTGATGTACTCCACACAGTCTTTGTGACTTACTCACACAGTCTTGGCGACTTACTCACACAGTCTTGGTGATGTACTCCACACAGTCTTCGCGACGTACTCACAAAGTCTTGGTGACTTACTCACACAGTCTTGGTGATGTACTCCACACAGTCTTGGTGACTTACTCACACAGTCTTGGTGATGTACTCCACACAGTCTTCGCGACGTACTCACACAGTCTTCGTGACGTACTCAAAAGTCTTGATGACGTACTCACACAGTCATGGTGATGTACTCACAGTTTTCGTGACGTACTCACACAGTCATGATGACGTACTCACACAGTCTTGGTGAATTACTCACACATTCTTGGTGACGTACTCACACATTCTTGGTGACATACTCACACTTTCTTGGTGACGTACTCACACAGTCTTGGTGACGTACTCACGAAGTTCGCTACAGAAGATTGACACTTGTTAGTTGAACCACTGCAATATCTAGTCTTAAAAAGGCCCGCGGGCTGAAAGGGAAATCCCGGAGTCTCTCAAGCTGTGAGACGTCTTCAGCTGTGCGGCTATGGATGGCTGACACCATTTTACCCACAACAACCACTACTCGCAAGGCGAAAAACACCACAAACTTTTTGTGATTTCTTTCGATCTGTGGGTCTTAGTAAACTATATATGGCCGTAAATGGACTCGTCCTTTTAATGCAAATAAAAATTGATAATGAGGAAAAAGTTGTTAAAAATCCAGTATGATAAACATGCCAGTTTGGCAAGAACTCTTTCCAATGAGATACATCACAGAATACAGACATTTAGTGCCTTTCGGAGGCCTACCCGTTGTCATTGATATCTTTGAACCTACCCGCTGAAGGGGTTTTCGAGAAAACACCCCATTACTTGTGACGTCTCAAGCTATACGAGCTAAAGTCGGTTGACCTCGTTTCACCCACAACCGCCCCTGCTCGCAATGCTGAGAACGTCACAACTATTGGTTGGTCACGGAGTAAAGGCATCAAGATGTACCAAGATACAAAGAGATGCGAATCTGCTGTAAAGCTGATGATCATGACAGTAAAAAAAAAGGAGAAGAAAAATGTGGTATAGTAACAGCTTTACGTTGTGATTAACAAAACAAAAGTCGACGTTTCGGCCAAGTAGGCCTTCACCTGGAACAAAAACAACACAAAAATATATAAGTACTAGTCAAATTTCTAATGATGAACAACAGCGAAAAAAAAAACAAACACCAAAGAACATTAGATGATGCTAAGCAGGATCGAACCCGTGCTCCTCGGCACATCGCCTTGTCACGAGAACCAATCCATAGACCATACGGTCAAGTGAGCTACCCCAAGACTCACGCCCATGATGTACTGGGGTGAAGATGCTGACTGTAGACCTATCTAGTCAATAGCAGCAACAAGTTTAACATTTCCAACCCGAAAGTAAATAATTGTACTATTAATATATATCGTTTATTCAACAGATAGACTGTCCGGCTTAATGAGAAAAGCATCGTTACAGGTAGAAGATTTAAAACCCAGTTGGAAGATAATAGTCCTGGCCTATAAAAGAAGTGGATCAAGCTTAACAGGGGACATTATTCAGCAACACCCTCGTGTCTTTTATGTTTTCGAACCTTTGATGACAATTGGTCAGCAAGTTGAGGGTTTTTTTAAAAATGAACGGATGATTCATTATCTCAACAAGTCACCTATACAGTAAGTCAGTTCGTGGCTAGTTGTTGTGTTTAATTGTTACATCTATAGAGTGAGTCATTCTGTGGCAAGTTGTTGTATTTAATTGTTACATCTATAGAGTGAGTCTGTGGCAAGTTGTTGTGTTTAATTGTTACACCTATAGAGTGAGTCATTCTGTGGCTAGTTGTTGTGTTTAATTGTTACATCTATAGAGTGAGTCATTCTGTGGCAAGTTGTTGTGTTTAATTGTTACACCTATAGAGTCAGTCTGTGGCTAGTTGTTGTATTTAATTGTTGTTGATGTCAAGTCCGATGGGTAGGGGAGGAAATCTAGAAATTGAAAAAAAAAAATTTTCTTCTGCCTTAAGAAAATGATGCCATCTACCATCTAGGATTGCCAGATAAACGTTATGTAGAAAAATAAAGTGTCTTTTTTTTGGTCAAGTTGGAATATAATGAATGTCTGTTTTTATCAGGACAAAATTGAAGATTTCGCGGTTTATGTTATTGCCGGTAAAAAAGGGGAGATTTCCCGGTTTCTGTCATTGTCAGTTAAAAAAGGGGAGATTTCTCGGTTGTTGTCACGTGAAAAAGGGAGATTTTCACGACTTATCGAAACCATGTATAATACTTTATTTTACAGAATTGTTACTACACGTGATATGTAATATACTAATACTGTCAAATACTACTTCTGCTAAATGTTAGGTTTCTTTAGCCATCTGCTTTATAGAGATTCAATCCTTCAATCTGGCTTCAAACAAGTCATCCTTATCTCTCATCTTGAAGCACTCATTTCTTCCAACTACCTCCGTTCCCCCTTCCTCGGAGAGAGCAATACTCACACTCATCTATCATCCTCACAGGCTAGCTGCTGTGAGAATACTCAACCGTTGCTGTTCCATTCTCCACTCTGACACCACCACTCGTCTACTTTTCCATGATCCACCTATGGTCGTCTTCAAGTCCGACAATATTTTGAGAGATGTTCTGGTCAGATGCCGTCTTCTTTGCTCCGGCCATAAACACTTCGGTACGGTCCCCTGTGGACGTAACTGTATCACATGTGTTTATGTGCACCGCATCGACCTTGCCTTTTTTCCCTAACGAACGGTTCGAAATCAAGGATGGTTTCACATGTGTGTCCCGCAACATCATTTAAGCCATCATGTGTCTACGATGTCACATGACTCATTATGGCGAGTCTAGAAGAGGTTTAGCGGAACGATTTTGGGAACATCTTTGGAATGTTCAACTCAACACTGGGACTCCAGTGTTATTTCATTTCCACAGACAACAAGGGCAAAGACGACATCCGTATCACTGGTATTGTCCTTTGCCACTCCAGCGACCGCAGCCGGTTCGCTTTAGATAATCCCCTTATAGTCCAAATGGGCTCGCTAACCCCACGAGACATGAATGTATCACACGCATACACACAGTTTCCCTGTAGCTGCTCCTTCCCTATTGCTCATTCTACTCTTTAGCTCATGTATGAGCACATTAGTATATGCACACGTTAAGCTATTCACAGCTCTCCTTTCTACTAGACCACTATTGCGACACTTTGGTGGTCTCTTATATCTCTTGTGTCTGGGCTGCTTACTTTTATGCAAGGCGTTACCTTTTCCACTACACTACACTGTACCTTGCCTTTTACATGTTCTTAGTGAACCCCACTCTGAGATATCTCACTCTTTCCTAGAATCAGGTACCCTGTATGTTTCTGGTCTATTCTTGTTCTTTGTGTATGCACACGGACCTACTTGTTTGATACTTTTGGCTATGTATGCTGTATGCATACTGTGTCGAGACTGTCTCGAGTGATGTCACACAGATGCTCCTGTAATCAGATACAAGACGGCATCCTGATTCGCCTATGTAGATCATCTTACATCGCTTACATATGATGGCATAAATAATGTTTCGCGATGTACAAGTGAATCCTTCTCTAATCACAAAAGGACCATTATGGAAGAGAACCGGATGTGTCCGGAGGTCGTGGTTACAAGTTTTACATAGATTCATATTGCAACGGACAGCGATGGCTGTGGAGGGAGGCAGAAAGGAGGGTCATGATGCACTTGATTATTTGAGATTTTTTTCCGAGGTTTTTAAACATACCTCTTCCCCTAAAATGATTCACCGTGAGAGGTAGGGCTACATTGCAACCAACATCAGCTGTTCAGTCTGTCCAACGATGGTCAACCGCTTAAAAACGTCTGTCCAACGATGGTCAACCGCTTAAAAACGTCTGTCCAACGATGGTCAACCGCTAAAAAACGTCTGTCCATGACTTCCGTCCCGTAAACCTGTACCAACATTTCATGCATCTCGTCGTCGATTTCCCAAATGATTAGAGAAACTCGTTGCTCCACTCTACAGTGACCTGACCTCTCACACTCACTATGTTCGACTGACAGCAGTAGGTTTTCCCGAAGATTCTCCAATGCTTGTGAGTTCGTTGCCACTAATGCACTGTCAGGTTGAACATCAACAGTTTAAAAATGGCTAACAGGTCATGGTGATGAAGACAGTAAAACTAAGAATATGAGTGGGTTTTCCAGAGAACAGCCACATATGAGTGGGTTTTCCAGAGAACAGCCATATATGAGTGGGTTTTCCAGAGAACAGCCCTATATGAGTGGGTTTTCCAGAGAACAGCCCTATATTTGTGATGTTTCGAACTATGCGAGCTAAGGACGGATGACCTCATCAATTTACTCACAACCGCCCCTGCTCGCAATGCTGAAAACGTCACAACTATTGGTTGGTCCCCCTCAGCGGGCAGGCTCAGAGATATCGTTGGCGATGGCTTACCCTAACGGTCACTGGTAATCCACGTTAGGTGGCGCTTCTCGACGTGTCTCTGGATAGACATGTGCATGCATGAACACCGGGCCCAAGTTGCTGGTCCGATATCGAAACATTCGCTGGACTTTTATACATCTCGTTGGAGAGATAACATTTGAAACGATAAAAGACGACACTAAACAAGAATACGCGTTGAACTGTACAAGACGAGGGCGTTAGAAATACATCGGTCATGTGCTGAAAATGAATGAAGAAAGACTTCCCCAACAGATAGTCATGTGGAAACTATCTGGTTAAAACAAAAAGACTAAAAGAAACACTACGCAGAACAATGGCTGGGTTAGTTCAACCTTGGGACTAAGAAACAACGAAGAACTGCAAGAATTTGATGCAAATATACAAATAAAAATAAACAAATAAACAAACAAATTAACAAACAAATAAACACACAAACAAACAAATAAACAAACAAATAAACAAGCAAATAATCAAGCAAACAAACAAAAACAAATAAACTAACACATAAACAAACAAACAAACACATAAATAAATAAACAAACAAATAAACAAACAGACATATAAATAAAAACAGCAATTTTAGGCAAACAAAAAATATTTCCACATCTCAACTATTCAGTGTATTTACCATCTGAAGTTAAAGTCACTACCTCGTATTTTCCCATTTACTAATCATGTAAAATCAATGAAAATATTCAAATTAATATTTTTTTTTTTACTGTCCAGTGAAAAGGAGGTAAGCCAAGAAGAGAAATCATCTTTGTACATAGCGACAATAAAGTCGATCTTCAACTGCAGATTTGACGAACTTGATAATGGAACATTGTTGGTAATGTTGGATCTTGTATCTGAGTATTTGTGATGTGTTTTCACCTGTTCGCTAATTGATTCAATTGTTAGTACAGCCTTCTTAAAACTTGGTGCCCTCCTTTCCTTCATTGTTTAATCAGTGGTCTTCAACCTTTTTTTAACTTGGTCCCAATTTGGTTAACTTTGCGAATTAAACTTTCCTATTATTGCCCACAAATTTTTTACAGAATAATAGAAGCTATATAACTTTCTTTAATTCACAATTATTTGTCTCATTTTGACGTAGACTGGTATTACTTAACATGTCTCTCATTGTTTAATATAATTCAAAATGTGATATTTGGAAGGAGAAGTATACGAAAGGAATTAGACAAGTTTCTTAGTGAGAGACATAGATTGATAACAAATAGTGGGACCTGGGAGATAGTGGGAGTAATAGGTTGATAACAAATAGTGGGATCTGGGAGATAGTGGGAGTAATAGGTTGATAACAAATAGTGGGGCCTGGGAGTTAGTGAGAGACATAGATTGATAACAAATAGTGGGACCTGGGAGATAGTGGGAGTAATAGGTTGATAACAAATAGTGGGACCTGGGAGTTAGTGAGAGACATAGATTGATAACAAATAGTGGGACCTGGGAGATAGTGAGAGACAGATTGATAACAAATAGTTGGACCTGGGAGATAGTGGGAGTAATAGGTTGATAACAAGTAGTGGATACATGAAGTATGAAATGCATACGGGAAGATACAAACTATATCAAAAGTGCAAAAGAAACAAAGTGAGAGATAAAGTAGGAGAACAGAAACTAAAAAATATACTCTTAAGTCTGAACAACCGGCATCGTGTTGATGATATAGTTGTGGCAATTTAATTTTATTAAAAAAATAAATTATATGTATATAAAGCATACAATAAGTATATATATATATATATATATATATATATATATATATATATATATATATATATATATATATATATATATATATATTGTCATCATCATCATCACATGCCTTCTCCGCAACGAAGGTTGGCTACCATGGATCGCCATTCAACTCTGTTTCTTGCTTTGATGGTGCAGGCTGTCATAGATTGACTTGTCCATCTTTTGATGTTACTCGTCCATGTTAGTCTTGGTCTGCCTCTTTTACCTTGTATTTTTCCTTCCAATATTACTTTTAGTAGGCTGTTGTGTCTTTTAACATGCCCCAACAATTTCATTTGTCTTGTCTTAATTGTATTTAGTAGTTCTCTTTTTATTTTCAGTTGTTTTAAAACTTTATCGTTTGTTATCTTTTGTTTCCATCCAATTCTACCTATTCTTCTATAAATCCACATTTCAAAGGCTTCAATTTTATGTTCTGTTTTCTTGTCTAATGTCCATGTTTCTGCACCACACAGGAATATTGAGAAGATGTAACATTTTGCCATTCTTAGTTTCAGCCCTGCTGATATTTGTTTTATAAATATTATACAATAACTATATATGTGTGTGTGTGTGTGTGTGTGTGTGTGTATGTGTGTCGAGACAGTGCTGATATCAAATTCAGAAGACAAAAGGCGCAAGAGAAAAGAGACAAGGCCGGTACCGCAAATACACCTTGCTCGTTCTGTGGATGGATCTGTTTGTCCAGGATTGGCAAATTCAGCCACGAGAGAAGATGTTCAGTAAAGCAGCACCCAGTATGAGACACTAATGCTTTACCAAACTACTGACTTATCATGATTGCTTGCTACCACTGTCTGTCTAGACTCCAAATGCCATATACAAAGAGCTACAGAAGAACACTTAGAATAAATATCATGCACGGAGAAACGAATAAACTTGCCAATCTTGGAAGAGCTAACAATTCCAGAAAATGTGTCGACACAGAACATACAAACAAGGGAATAGAATAATGTGTTCATGATAAACACGACAAAATGGTCCGAAGAAGATAATTATGGAGCGTATAGTTTCAGATAAACGAGAGATAGAGGAAGGGATAGAAGAGGAAGATAAGTGCAAGATATCACAGACACGCTGGTATTGATTTCTGCAGGCGCTGGACATCTTTGTGTAGATAGAGACAATCTCACAGAAGCTGCCACAGAAGCCAAGTTCAAACAAAGGCAGTACAGATGATTATAAATGTATGTGTATATGTTTGTGTATGTGTATGTGTATATGTTTGTGTATGTGTATGTGTATATGTAGAAGCCAAGTTCAAACAAAGGCAGTTCAGATGATTATAAATGTATGTGTATATGTTTGTGTATGTGTATGTGTATATGTTTGTGTATGTTTATAAGTTTCGTGTATGTGTATTTGTTTGTGTATGTGTTTATGTGTGTGTATGTGTATATGTTTGTGTATGTGTTTATGTTTGTGTATGTGTTTATGTATATGCTTATGTATATGTTTGTGTATGTGTATATGTTTTTGTATGTGTTTATGTATATGTTTATGTATATGTTTGTGTATGTGTATATGTTTGTGTATGTGTATATGTTTGTGTATGTGCATATGTTTGTGTATGTGTATATGTTTGTGTATGTGTATATGTTTATGTGTGTGCATATGTTTGTGTATGTGTATATGTTTGTGTATGTGTATATGTTTGTGTATATGTATATGTTTGTGTATGTGTTTATGTTTGTGTATGTTTATATGTGTATGTTTGTGTATGTGTATAGAGAGAGGCTTTGAAGCATGGAGTGTACGAAACAAAAACAATAAAAAAAACTACATTGTAAAAGTGTCAAAATGAAAGAAATATGTGTGTGTGTGTGTGTGTGTGTGTGTGTGTGTGTGTATTCTTATACTTACATTATTTTAAAGACAAAGGGAGGCAGACAGGTGAATATTTAGGAGAGCAGACAAGTAGTTAGTCAGTTAGTTAGCTGATTAGTTAGTTAGTTAACCAGTAAATCAGTCAGTCAATCAGTCAGTGAGTTAGTTAGTTAGCTACCTAGTTAGTTAGTTAGCTAATCAGCCTGTCAGAAGGTCGTTCAGTCAGTTAGTTAGTTAGCAAATTTGTTAGTTAGTTAGTTTGCTAATTAGTTAATCAGTCAGTCAGTCAGTTAGATAGTTAGTTAATTAGTTAGTTAGTTAATTAGTTTATTAGGTGGTTATTTAATCAGCCAGTCTGTAAGTTAGTTAGTTCGTTTGTTCGTAAATTAGTTAGTTAGTTAGTTAATTAGTTAGTTAATTAGTTAGTTAATTTGTTAATTAATTAGTTAGTTAATTAATTAGTTAGTTAGTTAATTAGTTAGTTAATTAGTTAATTAATTAGTAGTTAATTAGTTAGTTAATTAGTTAGTTAGTTAATTAGTTAGTTAGTTAATTAGTTAGTTAGTTAATTAGTTAGTTAATTAGTTAGTTAATTAGTTACTTAGTTAGTTAATTAGTTATTTAATTAGTTAGTTAGTTAATTAGTTAATTAGTGAGTTAGGTGGTTAGTTAGTTAGTTAATTATTTAGTTAGTAAGTTAGATAGTTAGTTAGTTATTTCGTTAGTTAGTTAGTTATATAGTTAGTTACTTAGTTATATAGTTAGTTAATTCCTTAGTTAGTTAGTTAGTTAGTTAGTTAGTTAGTTAGTTAGTTAGTTAGTTAGTTTAGTTAGTTAATTAGGTAGAAAGGAAGGTAGGCAGACACTCAAACAGAAACACAAGTATACATGAATCTTCATTGAAATACAACATACAATCATGTTATATCAATTATCTCTTTCATTATAATTATTTCTTATTATAGTGGGGACTCTACAGCAAAATGGCAAGAACTGGATGGAACGAAAAAAAGACAGACAAGGAAGTTCTAAATCAGGCCAAAATGAAACAAGAGAGAACTTATTAACACAATTCGAAAAAGTCAACTGAAATTAAAAAAAAAAAATATATATATATATATTTTTTAAAAATATATATATATATATATTTTTTTTTTTGGGGGGGGGCATGTGACACGATACTCTATTAAAAGTCATCGTGGATGGAAAATACAAAGTCGACGAGTCAGAGGCAGACCAAGACTAAAGTGGACTGATAACACCAAAATATGTACTGGTGAACCTATGGCAACATGTATCAGCAAGACAAGCGACATAGAAAAATATAACGCTCCATGGTAACCATCCTTAGTTATGGAGACGGCACCCAATGATGATGAATATATGTCATTTATCGTGAAATATTTAACACTTATCTGTATCTATTTATTTGTCACTTTGACAGTCAGCCAGCTAGACAAACAGATGAACAAACAGTCAGTCAGCTAGACAAACAGATGAACAAACAGTCAGTCAGCTAGACAAACAGATGAACGAACAGACAGATAGAAAGACGAACACACAAAGAGATTTGTAACTAATTACCCCCCCCCCCCCGCCCTCCCCGCCCCCATGTCTGTTACAGCAAGATCATATGAGACAAAGTAACTCAACATTCGAAGCGTTCACATGCGTCAGAGAAAACAGTGAGTTGAAACATTGATCTATGTTTTTTATGTTGGAATAACCGAGATAAGAGGAAAGTCACTTCTCTGAGACCTACCTGTCTGACCCCATTGTACTAGGGAACATTATGGCGCCAACAAGACGAGAATGGTTATTCTTTATTCTCATATATTTGTATGCCCAAACGTTTGTGGATTCTTTTTTTTTTACAGTTTTTACGTTCACTCTTTGCTGTCATTAATCCATTCTAGTTTTTTATATTCGAATTTTTGCGTGCAATGTGAGCCATCATTAATCCATTCTAGTTTTTATATTTGAATGTTTGCGTGCAATGTGAGTCATCATTAATCCATTCTAGTTTTTTATATTCGAATTTTTGCGTGCAATGTGAGCCATCATTAATCCATTCTAGTTTTTATATTTGAATGTTTGCGTGCATTTTGTGCCATTATTAATCCATTCTTGTTCTTGCATAGTCCACCACGCCTTCCACCTCTGACGGTTTCACATAAGATGGTTGAGGCAAACCCGCTACAGACTCCCCTTCCACCTCTCATCGTTTCACATAAGATGATTGTGGACAACCCGACTCACCTTCCACCTCTCATCGTTTCACATAAGATGGCTGTGGCCAACCTGACTCACCTTCCACCTCTCATCGTTTCACATAAGATGGTTGTGGACAACCCGACTCACCTTCCACCTCTCATCGTTTCACATAAGAAGATTGTGGCCAACCCGACTCACCTTCCACCTCTCATCGATTCACATAAGATGGTTGTGGACAACCTGACTCACCTTCCACCTCTCATCGTTTCACATAAGATGGTTGTGGACAACCTGACTCACCTTCCAATATTTCTTTTACTTCCTGAGATGAAAAGTTGTCACAGCTGTGTATTACTGATATTTTAGTTGATCTGCTCATCTATGTCTTTCCAAGAAGGTCCAACACAAGCTTCTCCCATCATACATTCAAAGTGATTAGAAGAAGCTGTATTTTACAATTATAACAAACACATATGTCCTCATCAAGGCCAGCTCCTTGTCGTGGGGATGGGGCTTAACAGTCACCAGGGACTGAAAACCAAGACTGGCCAGGCCTTCCTACAACCAAGCAAGACCACAGTCTGCTCTAGCAAGTTCAAGTGCTGAAGTCGGAGGCAACCAGCCAAAAGGCGCACAAAAATCAGGATGCCACGCACTCAACGCAAATGGAAGAATGTCTATAACCGCAAATCGATATGGCACTCGCTCTGTGATGGACACTCAGGCAGGAGCAGCGCCGGGCCCTCAGCCTCGAAAGGGCCCAACCTCTAATACTGGATGTCCTTCTCAACCGCTCTGTGGAGTCAGGGGGCGAGAGAATAGAGCTACTGGCCAATCCAAAATAAGACCACTTAAAATAATGCACTGGAATGCTGAAGGCATCAACAGCAAAAGAGATGGGTACAGTAAAAAGATAGAATTAGAGAATATCCTGCATGAAGAACAAGTAAGCATATGCTGTTTGCAGGAAACCCATCTAAACAACGACATAGCCTTGAAGATTAGGGGATACCAGTGCTACCGATCTGACAGAAAAAATAGACAAAAGGGCGGAATACTGACTCTTGTAAGGAACAACATTAATGCATGTCAGATTGAAGTGTATATGGATGGGGCGGAATATCAAATACTGCACCTCAGGACAGGAAATACAGACTTCCATCTACTTAACTACTACTGTCCGAGTGACCGCCCACTAGCACTAGACACAATTACATTACAAGAAAGAATAATTGTATGTGGAGACTTTAACAGCCATTCACAGAGCTGGGGCTATGAACATATGGACAAGAGAGGTGAAGAGCTTGAAAATTGGCAGGATGACAATGGGCTTATACTATTAAACCAGGCAACAGATCCACCAACATTCTACTCCAGATCATGGCATACCACATCTACACCAGACCTTGCTTTCCATTCACCAGACCTGGATTGGAATATCACACGAATTGTTGGGAAACAACTTGGAGGCAGCGACCACCGACCAGTCTTTTTAGTGGTACAAAATAAGGCCATCAGGGAGAGCAGCACTCTCTCCAGATGGAATTACAAAAAGGCAGACTGGAAAATGTATCAACACTACACCAGTGTACTGACTAAAGATATAAATACAGATAGAGACATCAACAAAATAGTTGATGAATTCAGTAGACTAATAATACAAGCTGCCAGTGAAACAATACCTAGAGGGGCACGGAAACACTACAAACCATACTGGAGTAGTGAACTAGAGCAACTACACAATGACATGGAAACATCTCGAAAGCAAGCAGAAAATAACCCTTGCCAAGAACACCACAACAACTACCAGCATGCTAAAGCCAAATTTCAACGGGCTAAACTACAAGCCAGACGGAGAAGCTGGAAAGAGAAAACAGAGTCCTTGAATCTTGAACGAGACACAAGAAAAGTGTGGAAGCTTGTAAAACAGCTGAATGATGAGGGTACAGAAAGGAACACCAAAATTACACTGAAGAAGGATGGAAACATTCTAACAGGTAAACATGCAGCAAATTACTTTGCAGACTCCTTTGCAAATGACAATAATATTGAAACTAGCCTAGAAAAACGACAAGAGACCCGTTTAAAACAACAAAATGCAAGACAAGAAGAGACCACACATGAAGTAATGGAAACACCCATTACACAAAGAGAGCTAGAGCTGGCAATATCCAAATTAAAAATGAAAAAGTCACCAGGCAGTGATGGAGTGTCCAATGAAATGATTAAGAACTTGGGAACTGCAGCTAAAGCAAAACTACTGCAGATCTACAACATTTGCTGGATCACAGGTAGAGTGCCACAGGCATGGAGAGAAGCAATTATGATACCATTACTAAAGCCAGGAAAAGATGGTTCAATGACATCCAGCTATAGACCAATCAGCCTTACAAGCTGTTTGTGTAAAACAATGGAACGTATAATCAATCTCAGACTGCAGTAGTACCTGGAAAGTGAAAATCTCCTTGTCCCACAACAAGCAGGCTTTAGACAGTGTTACTCTACCGAAGATCAAGCAACCTATCTTTCCCAGGAAATTGAAGATGCGTTTCAAGAAAAGAAACTGGTAATAGCAGCATGGATAGACCTAAAGAAAGCATTTGATAAGGTATGGAAGGAAGGGCTTTTGAAGAAACTGAGAAATTATGGAGTAAATGGCAGGATGTACAAATGGGTCAAAGCATACCTGCATAATAGGAGAGCCAGAGTGCAACTGGATGGTCTTAAGAGTAAGAAGGTCTTATTGCGCCAGGGCGTTCCACAAGGAGGGGTACTATCTCCAACACTTTTTCTGATCTACATCAATGACCTAGTTACTGAACTACCACATGGCATCAAAGTGGCAATGTATGCAGATGACTTGGTAATGTGGTGCACAGAGGAGTATGCAACAGTGGCCTCCAAATTGCTACAAAGAGCTATGAATGCACTGAATTCATGGACAAATAGATGGTGTATCAGCATCAATACAGACAAATGCAGTACTACACTTTTCACACTCTCCCCAAAACAAAAAGCAGGAGCCATCTACATAAACAATGAGCCTGTGAAAGAAGACATACAAGCTACATATCTCGGAGTTACATTTGATAACAAACTATCTTGGAAACAGCAGATAAATAAGGCAACCCAAAAAGCAAGGAGGAAATTGGCTATTCTAAGAAAGTTGTGTGGAACCACATGGGGTGCGAGTGGGAAAATACTCAGTAAAGTTTACCAACAGAGTATACGCCCACATTTAGAATATGGATCATCCGCATGGTGCTCAGCATCAAACACCACATTGCAAGAACTGGATAAAGTACAAAACCAGGCACTTAGGGTCATCACAGGAGCAATGAAATCAACACCAATATTGGAGATGGAGAAATTGTGGAGGATACCAGCACTGAGAGAACGGAGAGACACAAAGGTGCTGATACAGGCAGAAAAATTTGTATGCATGCCGAGACATCCAATGAAGGACAGATTCCAAAATCTTGCATTGGGACGACTTAAGAGAAGCAGTTTTATCCACCAAGCCAAGCGTATTAGTAGACAAACACCAGACATGCCAAGAGTTGTTAAACCCCTTCTGCCCATACCAGAACAGACTCCCTGGACAGATGAATCAGGATTATCAGTTCAAATACGGACAGAAGTGAAAGGAATAGTTGACAAAGAGGAACAAAATAGTCTACAGCGAAAAACAATAACTCTCAGTTTCCTGGATGAAGAATACCCACAAGACCTATGGATCCGTGTGTACACAGATGGATCAGCACAGAATGCAGTAAAGAATGGGGGAGCAGGTGCATATATAGAGTACCCAAATAACACTAGGGATATGAATAAAATAGCAACAGGGAAATATTGTCACAATTATGATGCAGAAATACAAGCAATAAAGTTGGCAATAGAAAAGCTGCTGAACAGTAATCTTAGCCCACAGCCTGTAGTGTTTTTGACAGATGCAAGATCAGTACTCCAGGCACTACAATCCAGAAAATTACCACATCTACAGACCTTATTGACTGAACTCTGCAAGCACCACAGGGTTGCCCTGCAGTGGATCCCGTCTCACTGTGGAATACCAGGAAATGAGAAAGCAGATCAGTTGGCAAAGGAAGGTTCAACAGGCACACAACTAGATACACCAGTCACATACCATCATAAGAAACAGATAATCAAATCAATCAGAGGACCACAAGCCCCATATCAGGATGCCTTTCATAATATGAATAGATATGAACAAGTTATCATTATACGCCTAAGAACAGGACACAATCGACTCCATAGTCACATGTATACAAAATTCAAGATCGGCACATCAACTACTTGTACATGTGGACAGGCACCCCAGACTGCTGAACACATACTTCAAGACTGCACTGAATATAGTAGACTGAGGAAAATCCATTGGCCCATAGATACAACACTACAGACAAAACTATATGGGCCACTGCAAGAATTACAAAAGACAGTAAAATTCATACAGAAAACGACATTGCTGATATAGACAATACTTCGAGCGAACGAAAGATAGATAGAAACACATATGTGGTTAAACATTGCGCTATTGCAATCCTGAAACTCTCAGATTTGCTTATAACAAATACATTTGTGGTTAAACATTGCGCTATTGCAATCCTGAAACTCTCAGATTTGCTTATAACAAATACATTTGTGGTTAAACATTGCGCTATTGCAATCCTGAAACTCTCAGATTTGCTTATAACAAATACATTTGTGGTTAAACATTGCACTATTGCAATCCTGAAACTCTCAGATTTGCTTATAACAAATACATTTGTGGTTAAACATTGCGCTATTGCAATCCTGAAACTCTCAGATTTGCTTATAACAAATACATTTGTGGTTAAACATTGCGCTATTGCAATCCTGAAACTCTCAGATTTGCCAATCTTTGATCTTGTTATTGGCTTCATTATTCGACTAAAACGTCATCATCAATATTTACTTGAGCGCATATAGTTGATGTTTTATTTGTGTTGTGTCACAGCTTGAAATGTCATCATAAATATTTACTTGAGCGCATATAGTTGACGTTTTATTTGTGTTGTGTCACAGCTTGAAATGTCATCATAAATATTTACTTGAGCGCATATAGTTGACGTTTTATTTGTGTTGTGTCACAGCTTGAAATGTCATCAAAGATATTTACTTGAGCGCATATAGTTGATGTTTTATTTGTGTTGTGTCACAGCTTGAAATGTCATCATAATATTTACTTGAGCGCATATAGTTGACGTTTTATTTGTGTTGTGTCACAGCTTGAAATGTCATCATAAAAATTTACTTGAGCGCATATATTTGATGTTTTATTTGTGTTGTGTCACAGCTTGAAATGTCATCATAAAAATTTACTTGAGCGCATATAGTTGACGTTTTATTTGTGTTGTTTCACAGCTTGAAATGTCATCATAAATATTTACTTGAGCGCATATAGTTGATGTTTTATTTGTGTTGTGTCACAGCTTGAAATGTCATCATAAATATTTACTTGAGCGCATATAGTTGATGTTTTATTTGTGTTGTGTCACAGCTTGAAATGTCATCATAAAAATTTACTTGAGCGCATATAGTTGATGTTTTATTTGTGTTGTGTCACAGCTTGAAATGTCATCATAAAAATTTACTTGAGCGCATATAGTTGACGTTTTATTTGTGTTGTGTCACAGCTTGAAATGTCATCATAAATATTTACTTGAGCGCATATAGTTGATGTTTTATTTGTGTTGTGTCACAGCTTGAAATGTCATCATAAAAATTTACTTGAGCGCATATAGTTGACGTTTTATTTGTGTTGTGTCACAGCTTGAAATGTCATCATAAATATTTACTTGAGCGCATATAGTTGACGTTTTATTTGTGTTGTGTCACAGCTTGAAATGTCATCATAAATATTTACTTGAGCGCATATAGTTGACGTTTTATTTGTGTTGTGTCACAGCTTGAAATGTCATCATAAATATTTACTTGAGCGCATATAGTTGATGTTTTATTTGTGTTGTGTCACAGCTTGAAATGTCATCATAAAAATTTACTTGAGCGCATATAGTTGACGTTTTATTTGTGTTGTGTCACAGCTTGAAATGACCACCATAGGACATCCAATTTAGAATGAGGGGAATGTACTAGACTTAGCACACCTTCATCCATAGACGATGTCAATTTTCGAAGATTAGAACTAAAATGTCACTTTTTTAAAAAAAAACAAACAGCTATGCTCTTGGTAGGGATGTGTGTTTCTGGTTATGACTTTACAAATGTTCTCATTTATGTTGTTGACTTTCTATGAGATACTTAGATCTCGTTTCCATATCTGAGACTTTGTCTCAGTTGAAACATTTTTCAGTAAAAAGTGCACATTTTTAGATCATGTAGATTGTCTTTGATTCAACTAAGATTTTCCCAACCTCTAATAGTGTAATAGTAAATAGACCTGGAAAGAATAGATAATACAATGGGAGATAGAGATAAAGCTTGGATTAGATATGTTAGTAGTTGCCCCAACTAAATAGAGATGGTAACAGTATCATACATATAGGGCAGTCACAGAAATAAAACAATAGCAAGTTTTGGGAAGGGAAAATTTAAACGATTATTGGAGAGGAGAGGGATAGAGTTAAACTTGACTTGATTTTCAATGTCCAGAAATTATGTTCATCAACAATCTCGGTGATAGGTTAAAATTAAGAGAGAGATGGCACTCTTGACTACGTGTTAGCACTATTTAAAACAATTCATAGGTTAACTAAAATGTCAAGATGGGCTAACTTTTTTCGCAAAATTTTGCACAAAACTCACTTAAAGTTGGACTTCGTATTCCACGGAGAGAGCCCGGATCAGCTACTAAGCCAAAACAATATGCAAATGAGACATAAGAATTTAACCTCATGCAAAGACAGAATTAGACAAAAACATGGAGATCTGGACGAGCTTAATCCAGCTTCGGCCGAAACTGCTTGAAAGCAGACATTAGTTTTAAGAGCTATGGATTTCCAAAAAAGTTTGTTAGTTTTTATCAAATGGAGCTGTAGAAAGAAGATCTAGAAATAGATCCCACAGGAAGACATAGTTTAATTCAGAATTGTTCCAAGTTAGATTTAGATGTTTTGTTCCAGAGAAAAATAGTAAGTAGATTACTATTAACATAGAATAAGTAAAGCCATAGATATAGAATAGTAAGTGTAAAGCAAGACGAGTAATATTTTGATAAAATGAAATATAAAATAATAGAAATATCACATGCAATAACTACCGGTTATAACCTCTTGAGCGCATCCAGACCAAGACAATTAATTTTATAGTTATAACTTGTTTTTTTTAGACGTACTCCACTAGTATCTTTACTTGCATAACAGACGATCTAATAAACTTGTGTAAGCAACATTTCGTAGTCAGTAATTGTTGACTACATGTATCATGTCAAGACATTGTTCGGACGCCATGTTATGATCTATGTGAAGAAAATATCTTAAAACCTCTATCAGTAGCTCTTCTTTAAAAATGCTTCAAGAAATACATTGAATGATTGTTCTGACGTCATCAACCACTTAATGCGGTGACAATCACAAAATGACTTTTCTAATGTCATCAGCCACATGAGGTGGTGACAATCACAAAATGACTTTTCTAATGTCATCAGCCACATGAAGTGGTGACAATCACAAAATGACTTTTCTAATGTCATCAGCCACATAAGGTGGTGACAATAACAAAATGACTTTTCTAATGTCATCAGCCACATGAGGTGGTGACAATCACAAATTGACTTTTCTAATGTCATCAGCCACATGAGGTGGTGACAATCACAAAATGACTTTTCTAATGTCATCAGCCACATGAGGTGGTGACAATCACAAAATGACTTTTCTAATGTCATCAGCCACATGAGGTGGTGACAATCACAAAATGACTTTTCTAATGTCATCAGCCACATGAGGTGGTGACAATCACAAAATGACTTTTCTAATGTCATCAGCCACATGAGGTGGTGACAATCACAAAATGACTTTTCTAATGTCATCAGCCACATGAGGTGGTGACAATCACAAAATGACTTTTCTAATGTCATCAGCCAATGAAGTGGTGACAATCACAAAATGACTTTTCTAATGTCATCAGCCACATGAGGTGGTGACAATCACAAAATGACTTTTCTAATGTCATCAGCCACATGAGGTGGTGACAATCACAAAATGACTTTTCTAATGTCATCAGCCACATGAGGTGGTGACAATATGAGGTGACAATTGAAAAGAGGGAGCCCTAACAACATTAGTTTCATATTCCAATGACATGAAGTAACGGCTGTCTTTTGTTTTATAATTTGTTGTATAATTTGTTGTATAATTTGTTTTATATTTTGTTTTATAATTTGTTTTATAATTTGTTTTATAATTTGTTGTATAATTTGTTTTATCATTTGTTTCAAGTTTTGTTGAATCAAAATCAGCACATAGAATGATTAATCTCACGTTGGTATTATCTCTTCATTTTATAAAACATGGTCACAATTGGTAAATTCACTTCGCTGGGTAGATGGGTTTATAAATTTTTCCTGAAAACATAAAAATGCCACCTTTTTCTTGATCGAATTTAGAACTATTTATATAATTATAGAAGCGAAAATTTGTACACTATGTGGTCAAGTCTATCACAAGAATGGGAGGTTGACCAATTCTAACGAGTTTCTGCAAGAATCTGGAAATCAACCCTTTTTATGGGTGTCATTAATCTTTGGAGAAATATACTCTCTTTACATTAGTGTCATTAATTTTTGGATAAATCTACTCTCTTTACATTAGTGTCATTAATTTTTGGAGAAATCTACTCTCTTTACATCAGTGTCATTAATTTTTGGAGAAATCTACTCTCTTTAGGTTAGTGTCTTCAATTGTTGGAGAAGTCTACTCTCGTTAGATTAGTGTCATTAATTTTTGGAAAAAAATCTACTCTCTTTAGATTAGTGTCATTAATTTTTTAATTTAAATGGGGAAATATACACGCTGTACATATAGACTAGTGCCATTAATCTTCTATATTTTTTGTGAAGTCTATTTTCTGTAGATTAGTGTCATTAACCTTCTATATCTTTCTTCTTCTTCTTCTTTCCTCCCTCATTTGCCTTTCAGCGTCGAGGGGAGATATAATTTGCGGTCTTTTGCTCTTCTGTTCGCCTCTGCTGCTGTTATGTTTCCTAGTGCTTCTAATATTCCATCGACCCATCTTTTTCGTGGTCGACCGTTGGGTCTGGTGTTCTCACAACGTTTGTTGAAAGCTCGTTGTGTTGTGTTTTGTTCTTTCTGCCTTGTCACGTGGCCAAACCATTTTATCTGTTGTTTCCTTATATTCTATGGCGGGGGCTATTCCTAGCTTTTTTTCTTAGTTCTCCATTTCTGATCTTATCTCTCAGACTGTTTCCTATCATTCGTCTAACACATTTCATCTCTGTAGAGGTTAATTTTCTTATTGTTCTTGCATCTAGGGTCCATTGGTAGCACAACGTTGGGATGAAGATTGTATTGTATAGTGCTCATTTTGCCTCCAGAGTTATTTCCTTGTTAGACAATAGTGGTGATAACTGTCCGATGATTTGACAAACTTTGTTGCATCTTGATTCTATCTCTGCTGTTTGGGAATTATCGTTTGTCATTAGACATCCTAGGTATTTGAATTCCTCTACTTGTTTTAGTTGTCTGCCTTCTATAGTTATGTTGATGTTCTGTTTATTTTTGGCGACGTTCATGACTTCTGTTTTGTTGATATTGATTGTCATGTTGTATTTTGTGCCTGAGATGTTGAGTTACCTTCTATATAATTTGTGAAATCTATTTTCTGTAGATTAGTGTTATTAATCTTCTATATAATTTGTGAAATCTGTTTTATGTAGATTGGTGTCATTAATCTCCTACGGTCAAGTCAAAGAAATGCACATAAATGCATCAAAATGCGAAGCCGTAGTGAAGCTAACAGTGAGAAGAGAAGAAATGAAATAATATATATAGAAAAAATAGCATGATTATAGCTTCACGTAACAAGTGGACACCACAAATCAGAACGACGTATCGGCGCAAAGGCCTTCAACAGGAACAAACATACAACACACGTATAAATATGTATTTAAAATTTTAAAAGATAAATAATTGACAAATCAAACAAGAATGAGAAATGAAAAGTAAAGGAGACTAAAATGAAATAAAAAAGTTCCCTGTAAGATCTAAGAAGAATCTTTCTTTTGAAAGAACTGAAGTGCGCACGGGGTGCATGTGGGTGGACAAAAGTGAAAATGAACGCACTCAGCAACAGAAGTTTCCAAAAAAAAAAAAAGAAAAACAGATCCGTGTGTATACAAAAGGCGCAAGAAACAGACTAGAGAGGAGGAAAGATAGAGGTGTCGTAGAGTGAAGTAATAGTTATAGGGGACAGACGAAGTGATTTAGTGTATTTCTAATATATATATATAAATATATATATAATCCACACTGCATCAATTCGTCTGTCCCCTATATTTATTACCCCACTCTATGACACCTCTATCTTTCCTCCTCTCTATAGTCTGTTTCTTGCGCCTTTTGTATGCACACGTATCTGATTTTTGCAAACTTCTGTTACTGCTTTATGTGTGTGCACATTTTCACTTTTTGTGCACGCACATGCCCCCCGAGTGCACTTCTGTTCTTTCAGAAGAAAGATTCTTAGATCTTACAGAGTACTTGTTACTAACATTTGACACTCCTTTACTTTTCATTTCTCTTTCTAGTTCGATTTTTTTTTTATTTATTTTTTCCAAATATTTAAAATACATATTTGTACGTGTGTTGTATGTTTGTTCCTATTAAAGGCCTTTGCGCCGACACGTCATTCTGATTTTTGGTGTCCACTTGTTACGTGAAGTTTTAACCGTACCATTTTTTTCTATATATGTTTTCATTTCTACTCATTTATCTTCTCTGATACTGATAATTTCATCTCTTTATACTAGTGACATTAATCTTCTATGTGACTAATAATCTCCTCTCTTTACACTAGTGTCATTAATCTTCTATATGACCGATAATCCCCTCTCTTTAGACTAGTGTCATTAATCTTCAATGTGACTAATAATCTCCTCTCTTTACACTAGTGTCATTAATCTTCTATGTGACTGATAGTCTCCTCTTTTTATACTAGTGTCATTATTCTTCTATGTGACTGATAGTCTCCTCTCTTTATACTCGTGTCGTTAATCTTCTACTTGACTGATAGTCTCCTCTCTTTATACTAGTGTCATTAATCTTCTTTGTGACTGATAGTCTCCTCTTTTTATACTAGTGTCATTAACCTTCTATGTGACTGATAGTCTCCTCTCTTTATACTAGTGTCATCAATCTTCTACGTGACTGATAGTTTCCTCTTTTTATACTACTGTCATTAATCTTCAATGTGACTGATAGTCTCCCTTTTTTATACTAGTGTCATTAATCTTCTATGTGACTGATAGTCTCCTCTCTTTCTACTAGTGTCATCAAACTTCTATGTGACTGATAGTCTCCTCTCTTTATACTAGTGTCATCAATCTTCTATGTGTCTGATAGTCTCCTCCCTTTATACTAGTGTCATCAATCTTCTATGTGACTGATAGTCTCCTCTCTTTATACTAGTGTCAATAATCTTCTACGTGACAGATAGTCTCCTCTCTTTATACTAGTGTCATCAATCTTCTACGTGACTGATAGTCTCCTCTCTTTACACTAGTATCATCAATCTTCTATGTGACTGATAGTCTCCTCCCTTTATACTAGTGTCATCAATCTTCTATGTGACTGATAGTCTCCTCTCTTTATACTAGTGTCAATAATCTTCTACGTGACTGATAGTCTCCTCTCTTTATAATAGTGTCATCAATCTTCTATGTGACTGATAGTCTCCTCTCTTTATACTAGTGTGAATAATCTTCTACGTGACTGATAGTCTACTCTTTTTATACTAGTGTCATTAATCTTCTATGTGACTGATAGTCTCCTCTCTTTATACTAGTGTCATCAATCTTCTACGTGACTGATAATCTCCTCTCATTATACTAGTGTCATCAATCTTCTACGTGACTGATAGTCTCCTCTCTTTATACTAGTGTCATCAATCTTCTACGTGACTGATAATCTCCTCTCTTTATACTAGTGTCATTAATCTTCTACGTGACTGATAGTCTCCTCTCTTTATACTAGTGTTATCAATCTTCTACGTGACTGATAATCTCCTCTCTTTATACTAGTGTCATCAATCTTCTACGTGACTGATAGTCTCCTCTCTTTACACTAGTATCATCAATCTTCTATGTGACTGATAGTCTCCACTTTTTATACTAGTGTCATTAATCTTCTATGTGACTGATAGTCTCCTCTCTTTATACTAGTGTCGTTAATCTTCTACTTGACTGATAGTCTCCTCTCTTTATACTAGTGTCATTAATCTTCTATGTGACTGATAGTCTCCTCTTTTTATACTAGTGTCATTAATCTTCTATGTGACTGATAGTCTCCTCTCTTTATACTAGTGTCATCAATCTTCTACGTGACTGATAGTTTCCTCTCTTTATACTACTGTCATTAATCTTCAATGTGACTGGTAGTCTCCCCTTTTTATACTAGTGTCATTAATCTTCTATGTGACTGATAGTCTCCTCTCTTTCTACTAGTGTCATTAATCTTCTATGTGACTGATAGTCTCCTCTCTTTCTACTAGTGTCATCAATCTTCTATGTGACTGATAGTCTCCTCCCTTTATACTAGTGTCATCAATCTTCTATGTGACTGATAGTCTCCTCTCTTTATACTAGTGTCATTAATCTTCTACGTGACTGATAGTCTCCTCTCTTTATACTAGTGTCATCAATCTTCTACGTGACTGATAGTCTCCTCTCTTTACACTAGTATCATCAATCTTCTATGTGACTGATAGTCTCCTCTCTTTATACTAGTGTCATCAATCTTCTATGTGACTGATAGTCTCCTCTCTTTATACTAGTGTCAATAATCTTCTACGTGACTGATAGTCTCCTCTCTTTATAATAGTGTCATCAATCTTCTATGTGACTGATAGTCTCCTCTCTTTATACTAGTGTGAATAATCTTCTACGTGACTGATAGTCTCCTCTTTTTATACTAGTGTGATTAATCTTCTATGTGACTGATAGTCTCGTCTCTTTATACTAGTGTCATCAATCTTCTACGTGACTGATAGTCTCCTCTCATTATACTAGTGTCATCAATCTTCTACGTGACTGATAGTCTCCTCTCTTTATACTAGTGTTATCAATCTTCTACGTGACTGATAATCTCCTCTCTTTATACTAGTGTCATTAATCTACTATGTGACTGATAGTCTCCTCTCTTTATACTATAGCTCGTTTCAAAACATATGCCCAACTTCAAAACGCTATTACTCTCTAACCGTTTGTTAAATACTTTTGAAATTTTCCAAATGTTATTAGAATGCAAAAGACCCTTTAAATGTATATTTAACAAATATCTTGCAGCTGCAGTTTTCTTAAAGCGGCGATATTTCTTTGATGTTTGTCAAAATTGTAAATTGTGAAGCCCTAAAGAATAGAAATTACCGTAGTTGCTGGTCTACGATTAATTTTCACTAGGTAAAGGCGTGGCCGTAATGGGGAAATAACTGGATAAAACAAAACACCAGGAGAATTATTGTCTGCTCAGTTCGAGGACGGGCGATAATAATATCAAGGTATACCTGTATGTCCAATTTTAATAGTTGTGTGGTCCTGAAAAGGACCGTTTGTTGAAATAATTTAAGGTAATATAGGGGCCAACATTGTGGGGGCTATATACTTTCATTCTGAATCAGACGAGTCTAAAAGATTAATAACTGTTTGGGGTTGAACATTCCACAAACCATCATTTTTCCAATATTCCTCTTCCTGTCTTAAGACGTGGTCTTCACATTTAGCCCAATAATCTTTGTCTATATTTAATAAAGCGAGATTAGCAAGAGTCTTTACATCGCATATTTTGAATGTTGTATTTTCATCTGCCACTTGTCCTTTTAATTTTGCCTAGATTAGTTCTATTGGATTTAAATGAGCATGGTAAGGTGGCAGCCTCAAACTTATATGACCGTGCTCTTGGATAATCTTATCTATTTAAAAAATCTTTGTCCTCTGTTTTTGCTTTACTAGAGATAGTAATTCAGGTTTTAAGTACATGTTATTAAATTGTATGTGCACCTTAGTGAGCCATATCTTAATAGCATCTTTTGTACTGGATGACGTCGGCACTTTATCTTCAAGTGCAACAATGTTGTGGTACGCTGCATTGTCCATTATTAGGCAAGATGGTCGATCTAGTGATGGGAGAACAGAATTTTCAATCCAATGTCTAAATATGTGACCATTCATCTCAGAGTGATAATCCCGATTGTCTATGGATTTTGAAAGAAAAATGAGCTCTGCATTCTGTATTAGTCCATGTTGTCGACTACCTGCATGAGCAATTATCAAGCGCTGTCCTTTGCTGCTAGGTATTAATCTCTTAATCTTTCCATCTGATGACTGCCATTCCCTTTGGTTAGTGTGGTGAGCATTGATCCATGTTTCATCCAAGTACACAATATCATAACCTTGCTTGCGCACCTATTTTACTTCACGTAAGTACTTGCTTCTCATGACTACTATATGTGGCTTCTCACAGATGATGTTTCGTCCATTGGAATACTTTCTGAATGTAAAGCCTGCAGCTCTCACATTCCTCCATAATGTAGACTTTGATATTTCAATACTGTTGTTCTTTTTCAGCGATACTTTTAATTTTCTTATTGTAACAGTTTCATTCATACCCAACATTTTGCGAATTTCACTTCTAATAAGTTCACTGTCGAAATTATCCAACATTTTTGCTCTTCCTTGTGATTTTGTATATTTGGAACATTGACGGTCACGTGCTTGAATCCAGCGATTAAATGACAGTTTAGATAAATCCAAAATGTGTCTTGTCCTATTCTCAGGGTTTTCTAAAGAATGAAATAATCTTCCTCGTTTAGCCTCTTTGCAAAAATAGTCATACATTTTTATTGCGATGTTTTGTAAACTGCAGAATTTCATTTTAAGACTCATGATAAATGTTATTGTTCCACGTTACGCCGCTGAATGAACGGAAATGGAACACACAATGTCTCGTGTTTACTACAAGTGTCTAATTGTGTCAGAAACTCACGCGGAAAGCGTGAAAAATCGTAAATTTGAGCGTGTATAGATTTGTAATCGCTATTTTTAACTTAAATACTGTAAACACTAAGTTTTGACTACATCAATGGGTCGTTATAAATTTATATAAATCAAATAAGCAATAATAATAACCAAATGTTTGTTTTTAATGAAATTAATTCCCTGTTGGGTTCTAATCATTATAACTATACATGCAAATTTTGAAAAAAACAAAAACAAAAAGCGGTTTAAAAGATATTGATTTTTAAAGTTGGGCACGACTTATGAAACAAGCTATAGAGTGAATAATCTTCTACCTGACTGATAATCTCAACTCTTTATACTAGTGTCATCAATCTTCTACGTGACTGATATTCTCCTCTTTTTATACTAGTGTCATTAATATTCTATGTGACTGATAGTCTCCTCTCTTTATACTAGTGTCATCAATCTTCTACGTGACTGATAGTCTCCTCTCTTTATACTACTTTAATTAATCTTCTATGTGACTGATAGTCTCCACTTTTTATACTAGTGTCATTAATCTTCTATGTGACTGATAGTCTCCTCTCTTTATACTAGTGTCGTTAATCTTCTACTTGACTGATAGTCTCCTCTCTTTATACTAGTGTCATTAATCTTCTATGTGACTGATAGTCTCCTCTTTTTATACTAGTGTCATTAATCTTCTATGTGACTGATAGTCTCCTCTCTTTATACTAGTGTCATCAATCTTCTACGTGACTGATAGTTTCCTCTCTTTATATTACTGTCATTAATCTTCAATGTGACTGGTAGTCTCCCCTTTTTATACTAGTGTCATTAATCTTCTATGTGACTGATAGTCTCCTCTCTTTCTACTAGTGTCATTAATCTTCTGTGTGACTGATAGTCTCCTCTCTTTATACTAGTGTCATTAATCTTCTATGTGACTGTTAGTCTCCTCTGTTTATACTAGTGTCATTAATCTTCTATGTGACTGATAGTCTCCTCTCTTTATACTAGTGTCATCAATCTTCTATGTGACTGATAGTCTCCTCTTTTTATACTAGTGTCATCAATCTTCTATGTGACTGATAGTCTCCTCTCTTTATACTAGTGTCATCAATCTTCTATGTGACTGATAGTCTCCTCTCTTTATACTAGTGTCATCAATCTTCTATGTGACTGATAGTCTCCTCTCTTTATACTAGTGTCATTAATCTTCTATGTGACTGATAGTCTCCTTTTTTTATACTACTGCATCAATCTTCTATGTGACTGATAATCTCCTCTCATTATACTAGTGTCATCAATCTTCTATGTGACTGATAGTCTCCTCTCTTTATAATAGTGTCATCAATCTTCTATGTGACTGATAGTCTCCTCTCTTTATACTAGTGTCATCAATCTTCTATGTGACTGATAGTCTCCTCTCTTTATACTAGTGTCATCAATCTTCTACGTGACTGATAATCTCCTCTCATTATACTAGTGTCATCAATCTTCTATGTGACTGATAGTCTCCTCTCTTTATAATAGTGTCATCAATCTTCTACGTGACTGATAGTCTCCTCACTTTATACTACTTTCATTAATCTTCTATGTGACTGATAGTCTCCACTTTTTATACTAGTGTCATTAATCTTCTACGTGACTGATAGTCTCCTCTCTTTATACTAGTGTCATAAATCTTCTACGTGACTGATAGTCTCCTCTCTTTATACTAGTGTCATTAATCTTCTATGTGACTGATAGTCTCCTCTTTTTATACTACTGCATCAATCTTCTATGTGACTGATAGTCTCCTCTCTTTATACTAGTGACATCAATCTTCTACGTGACTGATAATCTCCTCTCATTATACTAGTGTCATCAATCTTCTATGTGACTGATAGTCTCCACTTTTTATACTAGTGTCATTAATCTTCTACGTGACTGATAGCCTCCTCTCTTTATACTAGTGTCATTAATCTTCTACGTGACTGATAGTCTCCTCTCTTTATACTAGTGTCATTAATCTTGTATGTGACTTTTAGTCTCCTCTTTTTATACTAGTGTCATCAATCTCCTATGTGACTGATAGTCTCCTCTCTTTATACTAGTGACATCAATCTTCTACGTGACTGATAGTCTCCTCTCTTTATACTACTGTCATTAATCTTCAATGTGACTTATAGTCTCCTCTTTTTATACTAGTGTCATTAATCTTCTATGTGACTGATAATCCCCTCTCTTTATACTAGTGTCATTAATCTTCTATGTGACTGATAGTCTCCTCTCTTTATACTAGTGTCATTAATCTTCTATGTGACTGATAGTTCTCTCTGTTTATACTAGTGTTATTAATCTTCTATGTGACTGATAATCTCATCTCTTTATACTAGTGTCATTAATCTTCTATGTAACTGATAGTCTCCTCTCTTTATACTAGTGCCATCAATCTTCTATGTGACTGATAGTCTCCTCTTTTTATACTAGTGTCATCAATCTTCTATGTGACTGACAGTCTCCTCTCTTTATACTAGTGTCATCAATCTTCTATGTGACTGATAGTCTCCTCTCATTATACTAGTGCCATCAATCTTCTATGTGACTGATAGTCTCCTCTCTTCATACTTGTGTCATTAATCTTCTATGTGACTGATATTCTCCTCTTTTTATACTACTGTCATTAATCTTCTATGTGACTGATAGTCTCCTCTCTTTATACTACTTTAATTAATCTTCTATGTGACTGATAGTCTCCTCTCTTTATACTAGTGTGAATAATCTTCTATAAGACTGATAGTCTCCTCTCTTTATACTAGTGTCATTAATATTCTAAGTGACTGATAGTCTCCTCTCTTTATACTAGTGTCATTAATATTCTAAGTGACTGATAGTCTCCTCTCTTTATACTACTGTCATTAATCTTCTATGTGACTGATAGTCTCCTCTCTTTATACTAGTGTCATTAATCTTCTATGTGACTGATAGTCTCCTCTCTTTATACTAGTGTCATTAATATTCTATATGACTGATAGTCTCCTCTCTTTAGACTTGTGTTATCAATCGTCTACATGTCTAATAATCCCCTCTCTTTAGACTAGTGTCATTAATCTTCTATGTGACTGATAATCCCCTCTTTTTAGACTAGTGTCATTAATCTTCTATATGACTAATAATCTCCTGTCTTTAAACTAGTGTCATTAATCTTCTATGTGACTGATAATCTCCTCTCTTTATACTAGTGTCATCAATCTTCTACGTGACTGATAATCTCCTCTCTTTAGACTAGTGTACTCAATCTTCTATGTGACTGACGATCTCCTCTCTTTAAACTAGTGTCATTAATCTTCTATGTGACTGATAATCTCCTCTCTTTAGTCTAGTGTCATTAATCTTCTATGCTTATAACTTGTAAAATTTATATTTATAAACTAATATCACTAATTTTCTTCATAACCGAGAAAACCTACTCTCTCTCTCTCTCTCTCTCTTTCTCATTATTATTTCAGAAAACAAATAAGATCCTTTCGTTTCGGACTTTTCACAATAAATCTCTATCACGGCTTTCGATAGATTTTTTTCTCTTATGCAAGTTTTTATCAATCTATCTAAAATGGAGTAAATCACCAGTCTTACGTGAATTTCTAGTTTCATCTATTTTTTTTAGAGACTAATTTCATCTAATTCTGTATCTATCGTTGTATTTAACCAGCGATCAACGTTCCTTATTAAGTGTAACGATTGGTGAAACAGTTTCTGACTTTATTTTGTTTTCCTTTGTTAATATCTATCACTGTAAATGGTAATAAATATGTTGTTTGTGATGTTTAAAATGATTTACATTAATCTAACAATTTGTATATCTGGATCTACTGGGATAAGTAAGGCGATTTTGATGTTGGTGTTGATTAGAAATATTTTAGTGGAACTTTAGTTTGTATAATTTGTGGGGCTTCCTTTTGTTTGTTTACTCATTATAGGGCATCTTCAATGTGATTTGTCTAATACAAACAGATCATAATATTGTAATTGAATAAAGCTGGTTTTCCTGAACATTTCGATATATTCAACTTGACCAAACAATCACAAACAGCAGATATATCGTAAGTGTTGTGTGTAAAAAATTGTGCTAAAGATTAGCTGTGTCCAAAGAGTGCTGCACTGCGTTTTGCTCTGTGTCTACCAAGGGTTAATATTCAAAATCTAATCACAACCTTATTTGAATTTATATTTTCAGAAACATCAGAATCCACTTGGGAGAAACTTTTGAAGTGTTTTCAACCGGTAAACTCCAAGTGCCGAGCTGGCAAAATCAAAATCAAGGCAGTTAAGTGTATCCGGTTAAGCATGAGAGAAGCGGAAGTTCTCGTTTCTTCAGACCCAACTGTCAAGGTCATTCATCTGATTCGTGATCCTCGCGGTGTTCTAAACTCTCGCATAGATCTCTTCAAAGTTCGAAGAATAAAAAAGATGGACAAGAAATCACAAGAGTTGTGCTCCCAGGTTTTGGAAAATATCGAAGTCTCAAAATCAATTTCCAAAAGATACCCTAACCGAGTACTAACAGTTCGATACGAAGACATAGCTGAGTCTCCAATTGAAGCGGCAAGGCAGTTGTATCAATTTCTTGATTTAGAGATGGAATCGAACATTCAAGATTATATTTGGAATATCACAAACGCTAACACGCAGAAGGAATTAAAATCCAGTACTGTACGGAACAATTCATTAGAAACTGCTTACCACTGGAGAGACTTTTTAGATTATGAAACGATTTCTGTGATAGAAAAATCATGCGTGCATTTGTTAAATCAAATGGGGTATAGATTGTTTGAATCCAAAGAGGAAGTACAAAACTATAACATTTCTCTAAAATACAGGAGTTATGACTCGGATTTGGCAAAAGTGGTTATCTAAAATAGAAGAGATAAACAGATAAGTGTGTTGTTCAGTTAAACATTGGATAAACATATATGGGTGTTGTTCAGTTAAACATTTGGTAAACATATAAGGGTTTTATTCAGTTAAACATTGGATAAACAGATAAGCATGTTGTTCATTTAAACATTGGGTAAACAGATAAGTGTGTTGTTCAGTTAAACATTGGATAAACAAAACGCATTTTGTCCAGTTAAAAATATAACGGTTTTATTGGGTTAAAGTGTGGACAGACAGATAAATGTGTTATTCAATTTAAAAAAAAATGGATAGATAAGGTTGTTGTTGATATGAGATTTAGATAAAAAATAAAGGTGAGTGCTCAATTAAAAAGTAGACAACTATATAAGGGTGTTGTTCAGTTAATAATTGAATAAGAAGTAAAGGCATCAAGATGCATAGAGATGCGAAGCTGCTGTAAAGCTGATGATAATAGCAATTCTAAAAAAAAAAAAGAAGTGGCATGGTGACAGCTTTAAGTGGTAATGGACAAAACAAAAATCGACGTTTCGGCCAAGTAGGCCTTCAGCTGGAACAACAAACAACAAACACAAAATATATATATATATATATAAGAATATGTAAACAAATCCAACTACATGACGATAATATGTTAGATACTCAAGAAAGGAAATAAAAAAGATCACTTCCCTGTGTTCCAGAGCGTGGTCAGCTTCTGAATGGACTAAAATGAGAGGGCGGGATGACCAACTATATATCTCACTGACCAGGCAGTCAAGCAAGAAGACGGAACGGAAGGGTTCTAAAAATATGGGGAGGTGGGTACAAGATATGTATAAACTGTGCATACCTAACTCTGTGTGTGCACATCGAACCGATGTGTAAAAAAACATGTGTATATAACAATACATGCGTTCCAGCATAAATCCGCATATATATTGTCACAGAGCACACAAAAGAAAACATAAAGGTGCCCAAATGTGCCAATACATATGCAGACAAATATATATACATGTATAGGTTTGGTAGCGCATGGGGGTAAGAAATGTGTAGTAGGTGTTCTATGTGTATGAGAGTGGTATGTTCATACTTTGGAGGGACATCGAACCCAACTGGGCAATGAGGCGATTCTCAAGGGCGAACCGGCTGCGATTGCTGAAATGGCACGAGACAATGCCAGTAACTTGCATGTTAGGTTTACCACTGTGGCCAGGGGAGAAAATGGGCAGACACCGGGCTGCCAGTCTTTTGCTCAACATCACGAAGATGCTCACAAAATCTTGCACTCAAGCGTCGACCAGACTCGCCCACATAAGTCATATGGCAATGCTTACATATTGTGGCGTAGAAGATATTCCGTGACACACAAGTGAACCCCTCCTTGATGTCGAATCGCTTATTAGGGAACAAGACCGAATCGGTGCTGAGCACGTAGTCACAAGTTCTGCAAACTCGACGTCCACAAGGAACAGTACCAAGGAGTTTGTGGTTTGAGCGGGGGAGGCGGCTCGTGGCAATAATGTCTCTCAGGTTCCTGTCGTGTTTGAAGGCTACCAAAGGAGGATCACTGCAAAGTAGGCGGGTAGTAGGATCTGAGTGGAGAATGGAGCGGTACCGGTTAAGGATCCTCACCGCAGCCATGTTGTGAGGGTGGTAGGTGAGGGTAAATATGGTGCTATCAGAGGAACAGCGGGTGGGTGGGGTGAGTGCCACAAGACGGGAAATATCGAGAGCTCGCTGGAAGGCAGATTGGAGAACCGAATCCGGATAGAGACGACGCCTTTTTAGAGAGATTACTCCCGTGCCGCTTTACATTCCCAGAAAAACATTTAAGGTTGGGTGAACCCGGAGCCGGATCGAACCCTACCTCTTGTCCTTTGTAGTCCATTTCACTAACCACAGTGCTATCGCGGCTCTCAAATAGCAGGTGCTTACCTGGATTTTCTTACCAGCACTTTGAATCTAACATATTGGCACATTCAGATAAAATTACGAATATACAAATCGAAATTAAAGGCAGTTTAACAATGTTAATGCAGGGCTAAGTGTTAGGTCGAAAAGGGACTACGGGTGAGTACGTTATTTCAGACATTTGATTGCAGGTGATCACGGAACACTGACGCAATAGTTTGACGCGTGACAGATGTTCAAGGATAACGCCTTGACAGCAGAGAGAGTATATTTTTTATTGATAAATTGGAATTTTAATTTTTTAAAATGTGCTGCTACTCCGTACCCGTTGTTTACCGGCAGAAAAAAAAGCTATGGTTAAGGATATTCTAAAATATAGTTTCTCTTTAAATCACCAAAACATTTGTTTTCTCAATTAACGTATTTGACATTATCTGGTACAGATTACTAATTATTTCCCGAGAATTAGTCCATGAACACGGAAACAAACCTTACCACCTTTGCATATTTATCCGTAAACTTGAGCAGAAGGTGCTAGATATGGCCACAGTTGACTGGCGAGATCTAAGAACAAAGTTTAGCTGGAGGAAAGCTGCTGTTTCTGGTCTGAGTACTGGGTCAAGGACGGCCATTAACATGCCATGCTGAAGGGGAGTGAAGAACTAAACTTGATTGTTGTAGTCCACAGAGGGTCAAGGTGGAGCGACCAATGAAGTTCCTTACGTTTATGACCTTGACCAACTAAATTAGTCAATTTCTCATTCTTTTATTTCAATCGAGTCAACTAGCGAGCGTCTTTCTTACTCCTGTCTCTAAAACACCATCTTATCTTATCTTGTTACTGACGGAAATGAAACCCGCCTCTCAACTGATTCATATTGTTGCTTTATAGTTCTATCTACCTACCCCAAATTTGTCCTCTGATTGTCAAGCCTATACTATATTCACTCGTGACAGTCTCTATCATGAAACGAATTGTTAGTTTCCCTGACACGGCCCGGGGGGGGGGGGGGGGCGGGGAGTTTCTGTTTGTGATATCTGACTACGGGAGTTCTATATCCGGCTGTAGTATATATAGCTATGTGTCATATTTGACTACGGGAACTCTATATCCGGCTGTAGTATATATATAGCTATGTGTTATATTTGACTACGGGAGTTCTATATCCGGCTGTAGTATGTAGAGCTATGTGCCATATCTGACTACGGGAACTCTATATCCGGCTGTAGTATATATAGCTATGTGTCATATCTGACTACGGGAACTCTATATCCGGATGTAGTATATATATCTATGTGTCATATTTGACTACGGGAGTTCTATATCCAGCTGTAGTATATATAGATATGTGTCATATCTGACTACGGGAGCTCTATATCCGGCTGTAGTATATATAGCTATGTGTCATATCTGACTACGGGAGCTCTATATCTTGCTGTAGTATGTAGAGCTATGTGTCATATCTGACTACGGGAACTCTATATCCGGCTGTAGTATATATAGCTATGTGTCATATCTGACTACGGGAACTCTATATCCGGCTGTAGTATATATATATAGCTATGTGTCATATCTGACTACGGAAGCTCTATATCCGGCTGTAGTATATATATAGCTATGTGCTATATCTGACTACGGGAGTTCTATATCCGGCTGTAGTATATATATATATATATATATAGCTATGTGTCATATATGACTACGGGAGCTCTATATCCGACTGTAGTATATATAGCTATGTGCCATATCTGACTACGGGAATTCTATATCCAGCTGTAGTATATATAGCTATGTGTCATATCTGACTACGGGAACTCTATATCCGGCTTTAGTATATATAGCTATGTGTCATATTTGACTACGGGAGTTCTATATCCGGCTGCAGTATATATAGCTATGTGTCATATTTGACTACGGGTGCTCTATATCCGGCTGTAGTATATATAGCTATGTGTCATATCTGACTACGGGAGCTCTATATCCGGCTGTAGTATATATAGCTATGTGTCATATCTGACTACGGGAACTCTATATCCGGCTGTAATATATATAGCTATGTGTCATATCTGACTACGGGAGCTCTATATCCGGCTGTAGTATATATATAGCTATGTGTTATATTTGACTACGGGAGTTCTATATCCGGATGTAGTATATATAGCTATGTGCCATATCTGACTACGGGAGCTCTATATCCGGCTGTAGTATATATAGTTATGTGTCATATTTGACTACGGGAGCTCTATATCCGGCTGTAGTATATATAGCTATGTGTCATATCTGACTACGGGAGCTCTATATCCGGCTGTAATATATATAGCTATGTGTCATTTTTGACTACGGGAGCTCTATATCCGGCTGTAGTATATATAGCTATGTGTCATATCTGACTACGGGAACTCTATATCCGGCTGTACTATATATATCTATGTGTTATATTTGACTACGGGAACTCTATATCCGGCTGTACTATATATATCTATGTGTTATATTTGAATACGGGAACTCTATATCCGGCTGTAATATATATATCTATGTGTTATATTTGACTACAGGAGCTCTATATCCGGCTGTACTATATATATGTGTGTGTTATATTTGACTACGAGAGCTCTATATCCGGTTGTACTACATATAGCTATGTGTTATATTTGACTACGGGAACTCTATATCCGGCTCTACACTATCGAGCTATGTGTCATATTTTTCCACAAACAAAGTATGTTCTGTTTTCTTTGACCGCTTCCACTCTGGTACATGTACTTCTATTTCTGTTCCAATTATGTATATTATGATCAACTTCCATTGGCTTATGATAAATTTCCATTGATTGAGTTACCCCTCTTTCTGTGTGATGTCTTGCTTGTTAAGTAACACTATTGTCTCTACTGACTAATCTAGTTTGCTAATTCTCTTTAGCTATCGGTAAATCTATAATCTGCGTGCGTATTACATGGTTCATTTTGGAGATATTTTTCGGAAACTTTTTTCAAACATCTGTCTATGATGTTTGTGTGTCTGCTACATTCTCATCTCCCATATTCTGTCTCTTAATTCTTTCCGTACGTTTCGCCGCACAGTGCGTCACTCTCAATTTAATTAGTGTGAACCGCCATCAAACCATATTCTTTTTACATATCTTGTATCATCTTGGTATTGGTGAAATCTAATACCTTGTTCAATTATCTAAAAATTCATATAATATGTTAGATATTAGATAAATATAAATATTGGTTATTGGTTATGGAAGACCTCGGTATCACAGCAAACGAATTAAAATCCATAATTGCTCAACCGCCCGTGCCAGTGGAATCATCCGAACTACTAACTCATCTCCCAAACAAAGAAAGGTAACTGTAGTCCCCATCGTAGCAGTCTCGGCAAGGCGAAACCGCGCAGAAAGTGAACACAGCCAACTGTTCCCTGTCATACGATATCATCATTCATCGTAAACAAGCGGGATATCGAAGCAGGTTATATGTAGATTGATTCTTAATACTATTAAAATTTTGGTCTCTGAAATCTCTTCTGTTGCGTCGATAAAAAAGCTTCCGTACGGAAAGAGTTAATTACCCGCTCTGCTAAACATCTATCCCCATAATGCCGTAGTGTATCACTTTGCTCTTGTTTGATGTGTCTTAACTTTACAAACATGCCCTGCTCATTCCCGTCTTAAGAATATCTAGTTTGCAATTCCTGTCTTGTGACTATCCATTCCTCATGAGGAAACTGCTCTGTCCTTCTCCTCAGGATTTCCAGTACCCCTCCTGGACTAGCCTCAAAAGCTTTGTTTCTCACTTCAGATAACGGTATTCTTGCTATATGAACATACTTTCCCACCTCACTAATCCACAGCCTACATTTAGATTGATCTCCATCCAATGTATTAAGGCTATTGCCTATCAGTTTACAGCTTGCTTGAGCTGACTAATGACTCCTGCCAACTGCTTCATTACAACAACATTTATCTCTACTAAAGACGTGATCTTCACTTTGTAGAAAAAATCATTTTAGTACCGCACCTACGTCATGGTTAGTGTTCATGAAATCAGAACTCTTTTGGTGAATCGAAACTATGACAATCATTAGCAGACTCTTTCTTGTTAACAATGCACTTCCCTTCAACAAAATAGGGAGAAAAATAGTGTCCAAACCTACAAACGTCAATCACAAATGACATCAATTCCAGTAATGACAATTTAAAAAAAATTATAATTAACATTGTTTATAACAAAAATTTCAGAGGCTGAAATATATACCCGTAAAAAAAAATACCTTAATTAAACACCACAATAATATACACACACGACAGCATAAATAATTAGATATAATATTATAAATGTCACATTTAGATCAACACAAACATCTTCATTTCTAAACAATTCTAATTAAGTTCAATGAACCATTTGTTTGATCCTGAAGAGAGAAACTGCATCGATGGCACACATGCGATGGCCATTTACAGGAAAAGTCTGAGCAGTTCGAAAATGAACACATTGTTGACATTCCTCGTTTAACTGTCACTTCGGAATTTTTTTTAAAAAGTTGTTAATTACTAATATTGTGTGATATTGTTTACTAATATTTAGGAGTGAGACATTTGAATCACTAATCTCGAAACCTGCGAATCTCAAAACAAGATGAGAGATTCGAAAATTCGATTCTTGGCGTTTTTTCCGTAATTTGAAAGTTTCAAATCCCAGCCTTAAAAAAGGTTAAAAAAAAAAAAATGGGAAAGATTGTCTTTAACTCCTTGGAATCCCCCAAAAAGTTAATTTTAACACAAAAACGCCAATTTGTACAATGTTAGTGTTGTAAGCATTGTTATCCCAGAGTGGCACACTTTTTTAAAACCATATAGCGTCATCTTACGGAACTCTCTGAAATCAGGCTGTTATGAGCTGTGCTCATAATATTAACGTCTTTATTGTCCTGGAGGTTTCCAGCAAGTCATGCTGACATGTTTCCACTTTGTATTACGTGAATTGCTGACATGTTTCAACTTTGTATTACTTGAATTGCTGACATGTTTCAACTTTGTATTACGTGAATTGATGACATGTTTCAACTTTGTATCACGTGAATTGCTGACATGTTTCAACTTTGTATCACGTGAATCAACTTGTCTACCAACAACATCAATGTCTCAGAAGAGGAAAAGAAATAGCCATAACAATAAACTGTTGAACGATCAATGTAGAAATGTTGCAGATTTTCTTTTATTAGCCCTAGATTGTGCTGATTTCATCAATACCCTTTCATTTTTGCGTTTTTCTAAATTGTTGTTTAAACAAACAATGAACATCTTTCATCTTGGGACAATCATTGTCACAGACACCTCACAACAATACTGTTGCTGGAGGCTGGCTGTGATAACATGCTTCAGCACTTCATTATGATGAACACAAGACTGACATTTCTCTTAAACTCGGTCCACACAAGTCTTTGTGTGACTACAAACGCTATCAAAGCCAACATATTTACCAGTTTACAAGGATGAGAGTTTGCTATGCTTATATTGCATATAGGATTTGTTATCATTTTCAAAACCTGATGAGCACACTAAGGCTAAATGTCTTAACTTACTGGGGTGAGGCAGACCAAGCAGTTGACTTTTCCTGATAACCTTTTAACAGGATGGTGATTTAATGTACAGCATGAGAGGAAAGCAGCTGTGATAGTTCAGTGGTTAGTGAACTGGACTACAAATTACACGAGGTCAGGTTCGATCCCTATCGACGGCTTCCAGGTTTACCAACCCCTAAATGGGTACCGGATTTTATTTTTCTGGGAAAGTAAATCAGCACGTAAAAGTAGCATGCAAGTTATTGTGCAAAATCATCATGAATAGAATAGAGGATTCAATAGATACAGTAATGCATGAAGAACAAGCTGGGTATAGAAAAGGGAGAAGCTGCCTTGACCAAATGTTACACTACGACTAATATTCGAGGAATACATTGAGAAGCAAAAACCTTTTGTACTTAACTTCATTGACTTAAAAAAAAAAACATTCAACAGCATTCATAGAATAAAAATTTAGATAAGAGAATGAGTATCCGGGTCTATGCCATATAGCCGGCTACGGCTCATGAGGTCAATAGATAGATAAACAGAAAGCAGCACGGGAATAATACTGACCACATTACCCAAATAATTATGCGCCGAAGGTTTGTAAAAATCATGGTCACTAACACCATATCCCCTATACGCCTCTTGGCGTGACGGAGCTCTTTACTTTTTTTATTAACACAAAACAGTGCAGGAACTGTAACGGTTTCTCTATTCACAATATTGAACAATTGCAGCTGCTCTACAACAAATACCAGTTTCTTATCCTTGACCGTATCTCTTGAATCATTATGTAGTCCACCAAAAGCACAAGTTATTGTATGTTTTATCTGCAAGATGTTGCCCCCTTTTGTTGTGTGGATTGATAGACGGGATAGATTCCTTGTAATAAATAAGTACATTTTCCAGCTGCGACCATCTTTCAACTTTTCTGTTTTCTACAATCAACTTCACATGTTTTCCCATCAATGTTTCCATCACCAACAAACATCAGAGAAATCATGTCAGGAAATATTGTTACAGTTACACAAATGGAGGCTTGAGAGATTGTTACAGTTAAACAAATGGAGGCTTGAGAGAGATTGTTACAGTTACAGAAATGGAGGCTTGAGAGATTGTTACAGTTACAGAAATGGAGGCTTGAGAGATTGTTACAGTTACACAAATGGAGGCTTGAGAGATTGTTACAGTTACAGAAATGGAGGCTTGAGAGATTGTTACAGTTACACAAATGGAGGCTTGAGAGATTGTTACAGTTACACAAATGGAGGCTTGTGAGATTGTTACAGTTACAGAAATGGAGGCTTGTGAGAGATTGTTACAGTTACAGAAATGGAGGCTTGTGAGAGATTGTTACAGTTACACAAATGGAGGCTTGTGAGAGATTGTTACAGTTACACGAATGGAGGCTTGAAAGAGATTGTTACAGTTACACAAATGGAGGCTTGTGAGAGATTGTTACAGTTACACAAATGGAAGCTTGTGAGAGATTGTTACAGTTACACAAATGGAGGTTTGAAAGAGATTGTTACAGTTACACAAATGGAAGCTTGTGAGAGATTGTTACAGTTATAAAAGTTGGAGGCTTGAGAGATATTGCTACGGTTACACAAATGGAGGCTTGTGAGAGTTTGTTACAGTTACACAAATGGAGGCTTGTGAGAGATTTTTACAGTTACACAAATGGAAGCTTGTGAGAGATTGTTACAGTTACACAAATGGAGGCTTGTGAGATATTGATACAGTTACACAAATGGATGCTTGTGAAAGATTGTTACAATTACACAAATGGAGGCTTGTGAAAGATTGTTACAGTTACAGAAATAGGGGCTTATGAGAGATTGTTACAGTTGCACAAATGGAGGGGTGAGAGATTGTTACAGTTACACAAATGGAAGCTTCAGAGATTGTTACAGTTATTATATGGTGGGATTAGAGATTGTTACAGTTACACAAATGGAGGCTTGAGAGATTGTTACTGTTACACAAATGGAGGTTACATAGATTGTTACAGTTACACAAATGGAGGCTTGATAGATTGTTACATTTACACAAATGGAAGCTTGAGAGATTGTTACAGTTACACAAATGGAAGCTCCAGAGATTGTTGCAATTACAAAAACGGAAGCTTGAGAGAGATTGTTACAGTTACACAAATGGAAGCTCCAGAGCCTGTTACAGTTACACAAATGAAAGCTCCAGAGATTGTTACAGTTATACAAATGAAGGCTTGAGAGAGATTGTTACAGTTACACCAATGGAGGCTTGAGAGAGATTGTTACAATTACACAAATGGAGGCTTGAGAGAGATTGTTACAGTAAAGCAAATGGAGGCTTGAGAGAGACTGTTACAGTTACACAAATGAGGCTTGAGAGAGATTGTTGCAGTTACACAAATGAAGCAATGGAGATTGTTATAGTTACACAAATGGAGGCTTGACAGAAATCGTTACAATTACACAAATGAGGCTTGACAGAGATTGTTACAATTACACAAATGGAAGCTTGAGAGAGATTGTTACAATTACACAAATGGAGGCTTGAGAGAGATTGTTACAATTACACAAATGTATGCTTGAGAGAGATTGTTACAATTACACAAATGGAGGCTTGAGAGAGATTGTTACAATTACACAAATGTAAGCTTGAGAGAGATTGTTACAATTACAGAAATGGAAACCTGAAAAATATTGTTACAATAACACAAATGGAAGCTTGAGAGAGATTGTTACAATTACACAAATGAAGGCTTGGGAGATTGTTACAGTTACAAAAATGGAGGCTTGCGTGATTATTACATTTCCAAAACTGAAAGCTCCAGAGATTGTTACAGTTACACAAATGGAGGCTTGTGAGAGAGTGTTACAGTTACACAAATGGAGGCTCCATAGATTGTTACAGTTACACATTTGGAAGCTCCAGATATTGTTACAGTTACACAAATTTAAGCTTGAGTAATTGTTACAGTTACACAAATGGAAGCTTGCGTGATTGTTACAGTCACACAAATGGAAGCTTGCGTGATTATTACATTTCCAAAACTGAAAGCTCCAGAGATTGTTACAGTTACACAAATGCAGGCTTGTGAGAGAGTGTTACAGTTACACAAATGGAGGCTCCATAGATTGTTACAGTTACACAAATGGAAGCTCCAGAGATTGTTACAGTTACAAAGATGGAAGCTTGAGAGAGATTGTTACAGTTACACATAAGGAAGCTCCAGAGACTGTTACAGTTACACAAATGGAAGCTTGATAGATTGTTACAGTTACACAAATGGAAGCTCCAGAGATTGTTACAGTTATACAAATGAAGATTGAGAGATATTGTTACAGGTACACCAATGGAGGCTTGAGAGAGATTGTTACAATTACACAAATGTAAGCTTGAGAGAGATTGTTACAATTACAGAAATGGAAACCTGAAAAATATTGTTACAATAACACAAATAGAAGCTTGAGAGAGATTGTTACAATTACACAAATGAAGGCTTGGGAGATTGTTACAGTTACAAAAATGGAGGCTTGCGTGATTATTACATTTCCAAAACTGAAAGCTCCAGAGATTGTTACAGTTACACAAATGGAGGCTTGTGAGAGAGTGTTACAGTTACACAAATGGAGGCTCCATAGATTGTTACAGTTACACATTTGGAAGCTCCAGATATTGTTACAGTTACACAAATTTAAGCTTGAGTAATTGTTACAGTTACACAAATGGAAGCATGCGTGATTGTTACAGTCACACGAATGGAAGCTTGCGTGATTATTACATTTCCAAAACTGAAAGCTCCAGAGATTGTTACAGTTACACAAATGCAGGCTTGTGAGAGAGTGTTACAGTTACACAAATGGAGGCTCCATAGATTGTTACAGTTACAAAGATGGAAGCTTGAGAGAGATTGTTACAGTTACACATAAGGAAGCTCCAGAGACTGTTACAGTTACACAAATGGAAGCTCCAGAGATTGTTACAGTTACAAAGATGGAAGCTTGAGAGAGATTGTTACAGTTACACATAAGGAAGCTCCAGAGACTGTTACAGTTACACAAATGGAAGCTCCAGAGATTGTTACAGTTATACAAATGAAGAATTGAGAGATATTGTTACAGGTACACCAATGGAGGTTTGAGAGAGATTGTTACAATTACACAAATGGAGGCTTGAGAGAGATTGTTACAGTTACACAAATGGAGGCTTGTGAGAGATTGTTACAGTTACACAAATGAGGCTTGAGAGAGATTGTTACAGTTACACAACTGGAAGCAATGGAGATTGTTACAGTTACACAAATGGAGGACTGACAGAAATTGTTACAATTTCACAAATGAGGCTTGAGAGAGATTGTTGCAATTACACAAATGGAAGCTTGAGAGAGATTGTTACAATTATAGAAATGGAGGTTTGAGATAGATTGTTATAATTACACAAATGGAAGCTTGTGAGAGATTATTATAATTACACAAATGAAGGCTTGAGAGAGATTGTTACAGTAACAAAAATGGAGGCTTGAGAGACATTGTTACGATTACACAAATGGAGGTTTGAGAGAGATTGTTCTATCTATCTATCTATTGACCTTTCGAGCCGTAACCGGCCCATAGGGCGTAGACCAAGATACACCTTCTCCTATATGAATTTTTGTTCTAGCAGTTTTCTTTTAAAGATATTTTATCAAATCTCGCCATCTGTCTCTGTTCTGTGCAAGCAGTTCTATCTCATTGAGGGAGCCGATTCCTGCTGCTCTTGCCTCTCTCATCAATGTTCTTCTCAGTGTCTCCCTGGGTCTTCCTCTTTTTCTTTTACCTGTTGTTTCCCATATGAGGGCTTGCTTTGCTATTCGATTATTATCTCTTCTCATCACATGTCCAATGTATGACCATCGTCTTTTCTTTATTACTGAAGATATTAGTGGTTGATTGGCGATTTCTCTAATTTCCTCGTTTGTTTTGAATTCGTTCCATTCTATACCAAGTATTTTCCTTAGACATTTATTTTCGAATGCGTTCAACTTTGTTTCTATATCTCTTGTTGTTTTCCAGCTTTCACACGCATACGTAAGGGTTGATAGTACATTTGATTTGAATAGCCTAAGTTTCGTGTTTGTGCTAATGAGTTTTGATTTCCACAACTTTTCAAGGCTTCTGAAAGACATTGCTGCTTTAGCCAGTCTGATTCTAATTTCTTTGCTCGTATCCCCTTCTCGATCAATGTGACTTCCAAGATAGATGAAGTGATCGATCTCTTCTACTGGTTTGTTTTCCATGTATATTTTGTCACTTGTTGGAATTAAACTTTTCATGACTTTAGTCTTTTCATGATTGACCTCAAGCCCAATTTTGCTGGCTATTGATGATAGTTCATTTGTGTTTTCCTGCATCGTTTTTATCTGATTGCTGATGAGAACTATGTCATCAGCAAAGTCCAGGTCCTCCAAATGGTCTCCTTGTATCCATTCGATGCCTTTATTACCAGTGCAGCATTTCTTCATTATGAAGTCCATAACAATTCCAAATAACAAGGGCGATAAAATACATCCTTGTTTAACCCCAGAGAGATTGTTACAGTTACACAAATGGAATCAATAGAGATTGTTACAGTTACCTAAATGGATGTAATTGAGATTGTTACAGTTACACAAATGGAAGCTGCAGCGATTATCTAAACACTGATTGTGCATAATAGGAAATAATTGCCAAGTTCTCCACCAATCAGGCAACATTTTAACAGCTAAACAATTGGAAGCTGAGACATTGTCTCCTACTGATTGTGTTCTTGAACATGAAAATGTGATGATAATATTCTGGGGAAAAAGTGGGTGTAATGACAATATTCTACAACAATGTGGGTGTAATGACAATATTCTACAACAATGTGGGTGTAATGACAATATTCTTCAACAATGTGGGTGTAACGACAATATTCGAGAACAAAGAGGGTGTAATGACAATATGTTAGAACAAGATGGGTGTAATGACAATATTCTACAACAATGTGGGTGTAATGACAATATTCTACAACAATGTGGGTGTAATGACAATATTCTACAACAATGTGGGTGTAATGACAATACTATAGAACAAAGAGGGTGTAATGACAATATGTTAGAACAAGATGGGTGTAATGACAATATTCTAAAACAATGTGGGTGTAATGACAATATTCTTCAACAATGTGGGTGTAATGACAATATTCTAGAACAAAGAGGGTGTAATGACAATATGTTAGAACAAGATGGGTGTAATGACAATATTCTACAACAATGTGGGTGTAATGACAATGTTCTAGAATAAAGAGGGGGTAATGACAATATTCTAGAACAAAGAGGGTGTAATGACAATATTCTAGAACAAAGTAGGTGTAATGGCAATATTGTACATCCAAGTGGATCACAGGAGAATATTTTAGAACAAAGTGGGTGTAATGACAATATTCTAGAACAAAGAGGGTGTAATGACCAAATTCTAGAACAAAGAGGGTGTAATAACAATATGTTAAAACAAGGTGGATGTAATGACAATATTCTTGAACAAATTGGACGTAATGACAATATTGTAGAACCAAGTGGATCACATGAGAATATATTAGAACATAGTGGGTGCAATGTCTATATTCTATAACAAAATGGATGTAATGACAATATTGTAGAAACAAGTTGGTGTCAGTAGAATTTTCTAGAACATGTCCAGAAATTAGGTTCATCAATAATTTCAGTGGTAGGTTAAGATTATGAGAGAGATGACACTCCTAGGACACATGTAAGCATTATTTTAAAAAATTAGAGGGTAACTAAAATGTCAAGATGAAGCTTTCTATTGCAAATTTGACATAAAAGTCATTAGCAGTTGAACTTTGTATTTCACGATTGCCGGAAAGAACCCGGATCAGCCACTATGCCAATCATCATCATGTGCCTTCCCGGTTGGCGTAGGCGATCATGTCCTTCCACAGTATTCTATCTACAGTGCATCGTATCAGTTCTGTTGTTGACTGTTTTCCATGCCATGACACCAAGCTATCCAGTATTTCTCTAAGCCACTAAGCTTATACATTATGCAAATGAGACAGAGGTATTTAACATTATTTAAAAAAATAGGAAAAGAGCCCCGTCACGCCAAGTGGCGTATAGGGAAATGGTGTTAGTGACCATAAATTTTACAGACCTTCAGCACATGATTTTTGGGGTAATATGGTCGGTATTACGTCCCTGTCGCTTTACTTTCCCAGAAAAACGTCCTGTACCCATTTAAGGCTGGGTGAACCCGGAAGCCGTGGGTTGAGATCGAATCCTACCTCTTCACGTTTGTAGCCCAGTTCACTGATCACTGAGCTATCCCGGCTCCCATTTAACCTTATGCATTAGCAGAATTAGAGCCGCGATAGCTCAGTGGTTAGTGAACTGGACTACAAAGAACAAGAGGTAGGGTTCGATCCCAACCGACGGCTTTCGGGTTCACCAAGCCTTAAATGGGTACCGGATTTTTTTCTGGGAAAGTAAAGCGGCACGGGCGTAATACCAACCACATTACCAGAAAAATCATTTGCTGAAGGTCTGTAAAATTTATGGTCACTAACACCATATTCCCTATACGCCACTTGGCGTGACGGGGGTACTTTACTTTTACTTTATTACCAGAATTAAGCAGAAACATCGAGGTAGAAAAGAAGATTAAGATATAGGATGATCGAGATAGAGAAACACTCAGAAAATTAACGTAGATGAGCTTAGTCCGGTGTGCCGAAAATTCCTGAAGGCATACATTAGCTATTATAGTTATGGATTGACACACAATTAGTTTTTTGATCAAATAGAAATGTAGAAGAAATATCCAGAGATAGATAAGTCAGGATGATATAGTTTAGTTCAGAAGTGTTCCTGGTTTGCTATTGAATGTTTGTGTTTCAGAGAACAATAGTAATGATAATATTGTAGAACAAAGTGGGTCACGGGAGAATATTCTAGAACAAAGTGGGTCTCAGAAGAATATTCTTGAACAAAGTGGGTGTAATGACAATATTTTAGAACAAAGTGGGTGTAATGTCAATATTCTGTAACAAAATGGATGTAATGCCAATATTCTAGAACAAAGTAGGTGTAATGACAATATTGTAGAACCAAGTGGATCTCAGTAGAATATTCTAGAACAAAGTTGGTGTAATGACAATATTCCAGAACCAAGTTGGTGGAAGAAGAATATTCTAGAATTCTAAAATAAAGTGGGTGTAATGACAATATTCTAGAACCAATTATGTGTAAGGACAATAGTCTGAAACCAAGTGGATGTAATGGCAATGTTCTAGAACCAAGTTTGTGTGATGACAATGTTCTAGAACCAATTTGGTGTGATGACAATGTTTTAGAACCAAGTTGGTGTGATGACAATGTTCTAGAACCAAGTTGGTGTGATGACAATGTTCTAGAACCAATTTGGTTTGATGACAATGTTTTAGAACCAAGTTGGTGTGATGACAATATTCTAGAACCAAGTTGGTGTGATGACAATGTTCTAGAACCAAGTTGGTGTGATAACAATGTTCTAGAACCAAGTTGGTGTGATAACAATGTTCTAGAACCAAATTGGTGTGATAACAATGTTCTAGAACCAATTTGGTGTGATAACAATGTTCTAGAACCAAGTTGGTGTGATAACAATATTCTAGAACCAAGTTGGTGTGATGACAATATTCTAGAACAAATTTGGTTTGATGACAATATTCTAGAACCAATTGTTGTGATGACAATATTCTAGAACAAATTTGGTTTGATGACAATATTCTAGAACAAATTTGGTTTGATGACAATATTCTAGAACCAAGTTGGTGTGATGACAATATTCAAGAACCAAGTTGGTGTGATAACAATATTCAAGAACCATGTTGGTGTGATGACAATATTCAAGAACCAAGTTGGTGTGATAACAATATTCAAGAACCATGTTGGTGTGATAACAATGTTCTAGAACCAAGTTGGTGTGACAACAATGTTCTAGAACCAAGTTGGTGTGATGTAAATGTTCTAGAGCCAAGTTGGTGTGATGTAAATGTTCTAGAACCAATTTGGTGTGATAACAATATTCTAGAACCAAGTTGGTATGATAACAATGTTCTAGAACCAAGTTGGTGTGATAACAATATTCTAGAACCAAGTTGATGTGATAACAATATTCTAGAACCAAGTTGGTGTGATAACAATATTCTAGAACCAAGTTGGTGTGATGTAAATGTTCTAGAACCAAGTTGGTGTGATGTAAATGTTCTAGAACCAAGTTGGTGTGATGACAATATTCTAGAACCAAGTTGGTGTGATAACAATATTCTAGAACCAAGTTGGTGTGATGACAATATTCTAGAACCAAGTTGGTGAGATAACAATATTCTAGAACCAAGTTGGTGTGATGACAATATTCTAGAACCAAGTTGGTGAGATAACAATATTCTAGAACCAAGTTGGTGTGATAACAATGTTCTAGAACCAATTTGGTGTGATGTAAATGTTCTAGAACCAAGTTGGTGTGATGACAATGTTCTAGAACCAAGTTGGTGTGATGTAAATCTTCTAGAACCAAGTTGGTGTGATGACAATATTCTAGAACCAAGTTGATGTGCTGACTATGTTCTATAACCAAGTTGGTCTGATGACTATGTTCTATAACCAAGTTGGTGTGATGACAATGTTCTAGAACCAAGTTGATGTGATGACAATGGTCTAAAACTAAGTTTCTTCATTTTACCCTTGTTTGCAGACCTACAAATCAATCACTGGAGGCCCACCTTGTGACGTCACAGACCCAAAAATCAATCAGTGGCTGGCTCACCTTGTGACATCACAGACCAACAAATCAATCAGTGGCTGGCTCACCTTGTGACATCACAGACCAACAAATCAATCAGTGGCTGGCTCACCTTGTGACATCACAGACCCCCAAATCAATCAGTAGCTGGGACGCCTTGTGACATCACAGACCAACAAATCAATCAGTGGCTGGCTCACCTTGTGACATCACAGACCAACAAATCAATCAGTGGCTGGCACCCCTTGTGACATCACGGACCCATAAATCAATCAGTGGCTGGGTCACCTTGTGACATCACAGACCCCCAAATCAATCAGTGGTTGGCACGCCTTGTGACATCACAGACACCCAAATCAATCAGTGGCTGGCACGCCTTGTGACATCGTGTAGGGCACGAACAAAGCCCTTCCACATCTTGCGGTTCGTGTTGCCATACTTCGACAGGTTGCCACATATCTGACCAGCTCTAGTCATCTCTGTTTCTACTGTCTTCAGTCTTGTTATCAGAGAATCTAAATCACGACAATTATTTCTTTTCGTTCTGTGTCTCTTCTAAACACATGGACGTAACCAGCTCTATCACTTACCTTCTTTTTTATGTAAGAGCCTCCTTCTATATGCCACTGAGATCACTTAACTTTTCCTGATTTTTCCTGGCTCAGAATATACTAAAATTATCCAAGATGTCATGAGGAAGGTTATAGAGATGATAATGGTCTTGATGTTAATTTCTATAACTGTTCTTCAATATTCAGATCATATTGGACATGAGATTATCTAACCATTAGACTAACACATTTTATTTCGTTGACGTTTATGTTATTGATTATTTTTTAATCTAGCGCCCACGTAACTTTGAGGATAAGACTGTTTTGAGAAGAGCATTTTTTGTTTCAGTCGTGATTTCTTTACTCTTATATTCTCTAAGAAAGGTAATTTATTTCTACACTTGAAATATTATACTTTGCAGCTGTTTCCTTTCCTATTGAACTACAAACAGTAAGCGCACAAAAACGATACAAAACACATTTTATAGACAGTTTTCCTACTTAAGTCAAAGATCTTTGCCACAGTTAAAAACTGAGATATTCTCAAATATCGGCTCTCTTGTTATGATATTCTATACAATTTCATATCAACATCGCTTGATCAATAACTCAGAACAGATTTGTATGGTTTCATGGCTTTTAACAATCACTGAATTATTTAAATCAGCTTTTGAGTCTATGTTTATAACGTAAACTCTGACCTTTCTTGTTTCCTTTAATCGTACAGCACATTATGTATTGAAGAGTTCCGTTTAGCCGATGAATTATCCCCCCTGAACGTTGGACACGTCCAGATCACCTCCCCGCGCACGGGGCCTTGTTTTCTATATAACAACTACTTGAGTTCTGCCTTTGAGCATAACTGCTAGAACTTTGCGTCACAGATTATTACGTTCCTCGTGACGATAGGGGGTTTCCCACAATTTAAAAAAAAAAAACAAAAAAACATCAAAATTCCCTGTTGCATGTTTTGTTTTTCTAACAAGAACAAATCTAATACTAATTGTAAAATACTGTCCATCGTTGTGTGAAGTTCCACCGCTGACAATGTTCATTTCATCATCGCGTGCCTTCTTCGCAACGAAGGTTGGCTACCATGGATCGCCATTCTACTCTGTTTCATGCTTTGATGGTGCAGGCTGACATAGATTGACTTGTCCATCTTTTCATGTTACTCGTCCATGTTAGTCTTGGTATGCCTCTGCCTCTTTTACCTTGTATTTTTCCTTCCAATATTACTTTTAGTAGGCTGTTGTGTCTTTTAACATGCCCCAAAAATTTCATTTGTCTTGTCTTAATTGTATTTAGTAGTTCTCTTTTTTATTTTCATTTGTTTTAAAACTTCATCGTTTGTTATCTTAATGTTCATTTAGGTTCAGAAAATAAACGTTCTAAAACAAGTCACCATCGCGACCGTTGAGGGTATAAGGTCAGATTGACCTATATATTTAATCAGGATTTTGCTTAAACTAAGCGGCGACGAGATTAAAATAAAATAAAAACTGTGACAAATGTGTAGGTAACAATTCAATTACTTTTAAATGGTGGCGAAATCATGATTCACTTCTGATCTTATCTCACAGTCTGCTTCTTGTCTTGCGTCTGACATGGTGGTTTTCCTTCCGTGGTGGCTATCTTTCTAATAATAGTTCTAGAGTCTAAGGTTCATGACTGGCACTCAAAGTAGCGCAACGTTGGGGTAAAGTGACTGCTCGCAAGAAATGAGATTGAAAGTTAAATAAAGAGTGATGATACATTCAGCTATACCAAACCCCATCCCCATAATATTCTTCATCATGAACCATTGAGTGTCATCTCCATATCGAAGGTTGGCTACCATGGCGCGCCAGTCCACTCTGTCTCTTGCTTTGATGGTGCAGATTGTCATAGGCTGACTTGTCCATCTTTTGATGTTACTCGTCCATGTTAGTCTTGGTCTTGTGACAATAGTTATAATTTCCTTCCATGGCTTTCTCTGGAATATTACGTAATAAGGCTCCAGTGTCTTTCACAGTGGTCTGCCATATTCGTCTTTCCTATCCTGAATATGCCTCTTGTGTACCACACACTTTGCTGTTTTCGCTTTCTGGGCCATTGAGCATTTCTGATTCTTCCGCTCCATCCACCGTTACAGACTTTTTACCTTCGGGTTGGACATAACCGCCCAGCGCCATTGTTGTCGATCTATGTGTTTGCCCATCGAACCGCGAACACACGACACAAAGAAGAATAAATCATATTCCACTTAAATATCGGTAAAGTTCACAGTCGATGCACTCAGAAGTAAAACATACACCAAAACGAGAGCAACACATGATTTCACAACTAGACTGTCGCGTAAATCATTTAAATATATCAGCAAGAGCCGTATTATAAAAACGACCAACACGTAGCCGCCATGACACCGGAAACTCTATTCTATAATAAATTAAGAAATAATATTCTTTCAAGAACAATAATTTGAGATCTAAGCAGGGGTGGACAGACCTCAAGGAAAATGATCGGGCGAAATTAAAGACAGCAAACAGATCGCATTCATGCAGGCAGGTAAAGTAACTAAACGCGAAGAAACATTTACACTTGACAGAGAGAGACGTTGTCGAGGGGATAAGCTACCTAATGATAATATAATTCAATAATATTTTAATTGCGTTAGTTGGTAAGTAAATTAGTAGATAAGTAAATAGATAGTTAACTTAGTTGGTGAGTAGGTAAATATGTACGGTGTTAACTTAGTTGGTAAGTTACTCAGTAGATAGGTAAGTGGTTAGTTAACATAGTTGGTAAGTCTGTAGATAACTAAATAGGTAGTTACCTTAGTGAGTAGGTAAGTAGATAGCTTAGTTGGTAAGTCAGTAGGTAATTTATATATAGGTAAGTTATTCGATTAATCGGTAAGTAACTTAGTCGGTAAGTCAATGTTTAAGCAGGTAGATACATGAGTAGAAATGTATGTAAGTAATTAAGTAGGTAAATAGGTAAGTAAGTAGGCATGTATGTAAGTAGGTATGTATATAAGTAGGCATGTATGTAAGTAGGTATGTGTGTAAGTAGGTATGTAAGTAAGTAGGTATGTGAGTAAGTAGGTATGTGTGTAAGTAGGTATGTAAGTAAGTAGGTATGTGAGTAAGTAGGTATGTGAGTAAGTAGGTATGTAAGTAAGTAGGTATGTGAGTAAGTAGGTATGTATGTAAGCAGGTATGTAAGTAAGTAGGTATGTATGTAGGTATGTATGTAAGTAGGTATGTATATAAGTAGGTATGTATGTGTGTATGCAAGTAGGTATGTATGTAAGCAAGTATGTAAATATGTAGGTACCCAGGTAAGTGAAGTGAATAAGAAGGCTCGTCATCATTATCATCATCATTGAGTGCCGTCTCCGCATCGAAAGTTGGCTACATTCCGCTCCGTCTCTTCCTTTGGTGCTGCAGGTTGTCATAGGCTGACTTGTCCATCTATTGATGTTACTCGCCCGTGTTAGTCTTGGTCTGCCTCTGCAGCTTTTACCTTGTATTTTCCCTTACAAGCTTACTTTTAGCAGGCTGTTGTGTCTTTTAACATGCCCCAACAATCTCATTTGTCTTGTTTGAAATGTATTTAGTAGTTCTCTTTCCATTGTTAGTTGTTTTGAGGCTTCGTCGTTTGTGTTCTTTTCTTTTCTACCTATTCTTATCCACATTTCAAAAGCTTCAATTTTCAGTTCTGTTTTCCTGTCTAATGTCCGTGCTTCTGCACCACACAAGGATGTTGATAAGTATAACATTTGTATATTCTTAGTTTTAGCCCTACTGTTATTTGTTTTGATGTCAGTATATTTTTCGTGGCATTAAAATCACATTTTGCCATATCTATTCTTTTGTTTATTTCAGTTTTACATTTTCCATCATTGGTTATAGTGTGTGCAAGGTAAGTATCTATGAACTGTCTCCTGGTCTATTCCTTTAATGTTGATAACCCTTTGCAGGTTTTGAGTATTTTCTTTGTTTATGATCATAGTTTTAGTCTTTATGATATTCATATCTAATCCATATTTCTTGCTTGTCATGTTTATTTCATTAAGTAACTGTTGTAGATTTTTAATGATTTTTTACTAGTAATACAGTACTATCAGCATATCTTATGTTATTGATTAACTTTCCATTAATGTTTAGGCATGGCATTTCTGTGTTGTTTTTAAAGATGTGCTCAGTGTACTAACTACACAAAATTGGTGACACCTGCATCTGTTTATCCAATTTTCAAATCAACAACACCCGTATCTGTCTATCCACATTTTAATTGAATAACACGTATCTGTTTGACCCCATTTTAACTAAACAACACCGTTGTATTTTTAACTTAACAACACACGTATCTGTTTATCCAATTTTTAACAGAACAACACACGTATCTGTTTATCCAATTTTTAACAGAACAACACACGTATCTGTTTATCCAATGTTAAACAGAACAACACACTTATATGTTTATCTAATGTTTAACTGAACAACACACTTATCTGTTTATCTCTTCTATTTTAGATAACCACTTTTGCCAAATCCGAGTCATAACTCCTATATTTTAGAGAAATGTTATAGTTTTGTACTTCATCACTAGATGCAAACAATCTATACCCCATTTGATTTAACAAATGCACGCATGATTTTTCTATCACAGAAATCGTTTCATAATCTAAAATGTCTCTCCAGTGGTGAGCAGTTTCTAATGAATTGTTCCGTACAGTACCGAATTTTAATTCCTTCTGCGTGTTAGCGTTTGTGATATTCCAAATATAATCTTGAATGTTCGATTCCATCTCTAAATCAAGAAATCGATACAACTGCCTTGCCGCTTCAATTGGAGACTCAGCTATGTCTTCGTATCGAACTGTTAGTACTCGGTTAGGGTATCTTTTGGAAATTGATTTTGAGACTTCGATATTTTCCAAAACCTGGGAGCACAACTCTTGTGATTTCTTGTCCATGTTTGTTATTCTTCGAACTTTGGAGAGATCTATTCGAGAGTTTAGAACACCGCGAGGATCACGAATCAGATGAATGACCTTGACAGTTGGGTCTGAAGAAACGAGAACTTCCGCTTCTCTCATGCTTAACCGGATACACTTAACTGCCTTGATTTTGATTTTGTCAGCTCGGCACTTGGAGTTTACCGGTTGAAAACACTTCAAAAGTTTCTCCCAAGTGGATTCTTGTGTTTCTGAAAATATAAATTCAAATAAGGTTGTGATTAAATTTTGAATATTAACCCTTGGTAGACACAGAGCAAAACGCAGTACAGCACTCTTTGGACACAGCTAATCTTTAGCACAATTTTTTACACACAACACTTTCAATTAATTTAGCGATATATCTGCTGTTTGTGATTGTTTGGTCAAGTTGAATATATCGAAATGTTCAGGAAAATCTGCTTTATTCAATTACAATATTATGATCTGTTTGTATTAGACAAATCACATTGAAGATGCCCTATAATGAGTAAGCAAACAAAAGGAAACTCCACAAAATACAAACTAAAGTTGCACTAAAATATTTCTAATCAACACTAACATCTAGATCGACTTATTTATCATCATCTTCATCAATTATCGTGCCTGCTGACGCAAGTGATCATGTCTCTCCACAACTTTCCATCACGACAGTTATTTATCATTTCTGTTGTTGATCTTTTGCCACGCCATTGTCTTAAGCTGTCTGGTATCTTTTCTCTTTGCTTTCCCTCTATCTCTTCGTTCCGCAATTTGCCCAGTTGTTACAATATATTCCAACTGTTCCCTTCTCATTATTTGGCCAACAAACGGATGATTGTTTCTTCCTTATATTGGATATTAGCTCTCTTTTTGCTTTGGTCTATCATTTTATCAAAATATGACAACTCGTCTTGCATGTCACTTGCTATTAAAAAAAAAGTAAAGTGCCCCCGTCACGCCAAGTGGCGTATAGGAAATATGGTGTTAGTGACCAAAAATTTTACAGACCTTCGGCACATGATTTTTGGGGTAATATGGTCGGTATTACGTCCGTGCCGCTTTACTTTCCCAGAAAAAAATCCGGTACCCATAAAAGGCTGGGTGAACCGGAGCCGTCGGTTGGAATCGAACCCTACCTCTTTTCCTTTGTAGTCCAGTTCACTAACCACTGATCTATCGCGGCTCCCTTGACACTTGCTATACTTTATCTATATCTTGACATGTTCTATGCTAATGTTAATCTACTTACTATTGTCGTCTGGAACACAAATATTCAATAGCTAACCAGGAACACTTCTGAACTAAACTATATCATCCTGACTGATCTATCTCTGGATATTTCTTCTACATTTCTATTTGATAAAAAAAACTAATTGTGTGTCAATACATAACTATAATAGCTAATGTATGCCTTCAGGAATTTTCGGCACACCGGACTAAGCTCATCTACGTTAATTTTCTGAGTGTTTCTCTATCTCGATCATCCTATATCTTAATCTTCTTTTCTACCTCGATGTTTCTGCTTAATTCTGGTAATGAATAAGGTTAAATGGGAGCCGGGAGGGCTCAGTGGTCAGTGAACTGGACTACAAAGGTCAAGAGGTAGGATTCGAACCTAACCCACGGCGTCCGGGTTCACCCAGCCTTAATGGGTACATGATGGTTTTCTGGGAAAGTAACGCGGCAGGGACGTAATACCGACCACATTACCCCAAAAATCATATGCTGAATTTCTGTAAAAATTATTATTACTAACACCATATTCCCTATACGCCACTTGGCGGGACGGGGCTCTTTTCTTATTTTTTAAATAATGTTAAATACCTCTGTATCATTTGCATAATGTATTGGCTTAGTGGCTTAGAGAAAATACTGGATAGCTTGGTGTCATGGCATGAAAACAGTCAACAACAGAACTAATACGATGCACTGTAGATAGAAGATTGTGGAAGGACATGATCGCCTACGCCAACCGGTAAGGCACATGATGATGATTGGCATAGTGGCTGATCCGGGCTCTCTCAGGCAATCGTGAAATACGAAGTTCAACTGCTAATAACTTTTATGTCAAATTTTGCAATAGAAAGCTTCATCTTGACATTTTAGTTACCCTCTAAGTTTTAAAAATAATGCTAACATGTGTCCTAAGAGTGTCATCTCTCACATAATCTTAACCTACCACCGAGATTGTTGATGAACCTAATTTCTGGACATGTGCCAGTCAAGTCAAGTCAAGTTTAACTATATCCCTCTCGTCTCCAATAATCGTTTAAAATTTCCATTTCCAAAACTTGCTATTGTTCTATTTCTGTGACTGCCCTATATATATGATACTGTTATCATCTCTATTTAGTTTGGGCAACTACTAACATATCTAATCCAAGCTATATCTCTCTATCTCCCATTATATTATCAATTATTTCATATTCTATATACTATTACACTACTAGAGGGTCTAGATGTTATTTCTGTGACTGCCCCATATGTATGATTCTTTTACCATCTCTACTTAGTTGGGGCAACTACTAACATATCGAAACTAAGCTATATCTCTATCTCCCATTATATTATCTATTCTTTCCTAGTCTATTTACTATTACACTACTAGAGATTGGGAAAGTCTTAGTGGAAGCACAATCTACATGATCTAAAAATATACTCTTTTAACTGCAAAATTGTTATGACAAATAATAGAATCAAAGTCTTGCATATGGAAACGAGATCTCGTTTCTATCTCATAGAAAGCCAACAACATCAGCAAGAAAGATTGTAATGTCATCACCAGAAGCAGACGTCAGTAGTGTATAATGCTATATACAGACACAAGGAACCTACAGCAAATGCCGCAGTAACGCCAGCCATTATCGGCTGCATCCTTTCATGACGTAATTTTCTGACTTCATTGATTGAAGGTGTGTTTATATAGAGACATTATTTTCTTATTCATTTTTGTTTATTTTTGTATTGGTTTGTTTTTGTTAATTTGTATTTTATTATTATATATATATATCATCATCGAGTGCCGTCTCCGCAACGAAGATTGACTACCAGGAGCGCCATTCCGCTCTGTTTCTTGCTTTGATGGTGCAGGTTGTCATAAGCTGATTTGTCCATCTTTTGATGTTACTCGTCCATGTTAGTCTTGGTCTTCCTCTGCCTCTTTTACCTTGTATTTTCCCTTTCAGGATTAGTTTTAGTAGGCTATTGTGTCTTTTAACATGGCCCAAAAATCGCATTTGTCTTGTTTGAAATGTGCTTAGTAGTTCTCTTTTAATTTTAGTTGTTTTAATACTTCATCGTTTGTTTTCTTTTCCTTCCATCCAATCCTACCTATTCTTCTATATATTCACATTTCAAAGGCTTCAATTCTCTGTTCTGTTTTCTTGTCTAATGTCCATGTTTCTACACCATAAAGGAATATTGAGAAGATGTAACATTTTGCTATTCTTAGTTTTAGCCCTGGCGTTATTTGTTTTGATGTTAGTATGTTCTTTATGGCATTAAAATTACTATTTGCCATCACTGTTCTTTTGTTTATTATATATATATATATATATATATATATATATATATATATATATATATATATATATTATTGATTATTTTTAACATTTGTTTTTTATGGGGCAGGGGCCGGTGTTGTCAGCTGCCCCCTTAATGTAACAGATCGTGAAACATAATTAGGTTGAAGAAGTTTGTTCTTTATAGAGGAAAAAATAGACATCCTTGGATTTTGATGGATTAAATTTGTGTGTAATATTATTGATTATTTTTGAAGGGTTTGTTTTTGTATCGGCGCCATGATACGGGAGGTGGAAAAAAAAGTAGGGGATCGGAAAAACAAAGGGCACGCGCCAACACACAGACACACTCAAAGGACGCGTTTTAAGGACGCGTTTTAAGGACGTAACGGCGTCTCTTCGCTGTTATTTGTTTGTGGACCTTCGACAGGAAACACCGGATCATCTGAGGCTGATAACAATGATATTCCCAGGGGAGAGACACATTTTTTACGTACCAAAGTAACAGTATGGCAGACTCACTCAAGCGACAAGGCACAATGTTGAAGTGCCATCGCTCGGTCACGCCGATGATTCTAACAGCCATACTGAAAACGGCCTCTCCCGAGTTCATTCGCATTTTGTGTGAATGTTGTCATAACGTATTAAAAGGGAATTTTGTAAAAGGTAATGTTGCAAAAAGTAATGTTAGACTTACTCACGGACAGAAGTTGGAGCTACATCAATACAAAAACAAGTTCAGACTCATCATTAAAGAGAAACCGACTTTTAAGCGGCGGAAAGAGATTCTATAAACTGGTGGATTAAAGGTGCTTTGATCCGACCTATTTTAGGTGTTACCGGTGGTGTATTAGGTGTGTAGCTATGGCCCCAAAATAGTATTGATGGATCTTTGGTTGCTGGAAGGGTTGAAATAGACTACCACGTATACCCCGCCTGATACGATCAATGACAACTTAAGAGATTTAGACGATGAAATGCAACTTATCCTAGATCGCGCTGATTTAACATCTGTTGATAATGCCAGGCTGTACTAAGGTACTCTGCCTCAGTATTTAACCAGGTTAGAACAGTATAAAACACAGCCGCTGGATTCCTCGATCACATTGAACATACCTCGTAGACAGAAAGAATTAATTCGCCTCTTTCTCGTCACTCAAGGTGCCACAATAGAAAGCTGTGGACAAGACACCAGAACACGTAAGACAGGTAATGAAAACAAGTCACAAGCAGTGTTTCCATCGTAAAAGCTGAGGACAAGAAACAGAAATTTAAAAATCCAATTCCGAAATGAGAAAGGTGGGAAAAACATTGAGACGTCATTACTTCGACCCTCGTCGACTCGGGGCGTATAGTAGCGCAACGGCCTCGCAACGTAGTACCAAACTATTGACTAAAGAGATCAAGCAGTGTTTGAGTCGCAGGATACATATACCCTTCACAAACCAATTCTTCACATATTTGAAAGGCACCCCATTATAACAAGTGGGCCGCAGCATCAATATCAAGCAGAATTAATCGAATTGAGACATTTGAAAAAAAAACGCAAAGATGAGTATTCCTATTTGATTTTCTTGTGTGGACATTTTCAGTCAATACGCGTGGTCACTGCCGATAAAGAACTTAGCGGGCAAATCCTTAATGAAAGCTGTTGGTAAAATGTTTGGTTATAGGAAACCTCTACGTTTTCAAACCAAAAAGGGGTAAGAGTTTTTAAATCAAACATTGCAGAGCTTTTTTGAGGAACAACCATCTTATTGGAAACGATGAGAGGTGGAAGGGGAGTCTGTAGTGGGTTGGCCATAACCATCTTATTGGAAACGATGAGAGGTGGAAGGGAAGTCTGTAGCGGGTTGGCCATAACCATCTTATTGGAAACGATGAGAGGTGGAAGGGGAGTCTGTAGTGGGTTGGCCATAACCATGTTATTGGAAACGATGAGAGGTGGAAGGGAAGTCTGTAGCGGGTTGGCCACAACCATCTTATGTGAAACGATGAGAGGTGGAAGGGGAGTCTGTAGTGGGTTGGCCACAACCATCTTATGTGAAACGATGAGAGGTGGAATGCGTAGTGGACTATACAAGAACAAGAATGGATTAATAATGGCACAAATTGGACGCAAACATTCAAATATAAAAGACTAGAATGGGTTAATGATGGCACAAATTGAACGCAAACATTCAAATATAAAAGACTAGAATGGGTTAATGATGGCACAAATTGCACGCAAAAATTCGAATATAAAAAACTAGAATGGATTAATGACAGCAAAGAGTGAACGTAAAAACTGTAAAAAAAAAAAATCCACAAACGTTTGGGCATACAAAAATATGAGAATAAAGAATACCCATTCTCGTCTTGTTGGCGCCATAATGTTCCCTAGTACGTAGGGAGGTCAAAAAGTAATGCACACCAATTTTTTTCTCGGAAACTATTCGGGCAAAATGTGTGAAATTTTCACAGATTGTAGCTGAACATCCCCTTGACACTACCTATTTTTCAACATAATCTCCGTCCAAGCGTATTGCCTTACGCCAACGCGAAACTAGGTCATGAATGCCTCGTTTGTACCAAGTTTTGTCCTGCTCGCGAAGCCATTTTTTAACTGCACGGATCACATCCTCATCATTGTCAAAGTGTGTACCACGCAGGAATTTTTTGAGTGGTCCAAACAGATGGAAATCTGAGGGAGCCAGATCAGGGCTGTAAGGAGGATGGGGCAGTACAGTCCAACCAAATTTGTTGATTGCTTCCCGTGTTACCAGACTTGTGTGACATATTAACCCTTGGTAGACACAGAGCAAAACGCAGTACAGCACTCTTTGGACACAGCTAATCTTTAGCACAATTTTTTACACACAACACTTTCAATTAATTTAGCGATATATCTGCTGTTTGTGATTGTTTGGTCAAGTTGAATATATCGAAATGTTCAGGAAAATCTGCTTTATTCAATTACAATATTATGATCTGTTTGTATTAGACAAATCACATTGAAGATGCCCTATAATGAGTAAGCAAACAAAAGGAAACTCCACAAAATACAAACTAAAGTTGCACTAAAATATTTCTAATCAACACTAACATCTAGATCGACTTATTTATCATCATCTTCATCAATTATCGTGCCTGCTGACGCAAGTGATCATGTCTCTCCACAACTTTCCATCACGACAGTTATTTATCATTTCTGTTGTTGATCTTTTGCCACGCCATTGTCTTAAGCTGTCTGGTATCTTTTCTCTTTGCTTTCCCTCTATCTCTTCGTTCCGCAATTTGCCCAGTTGTTACAATATATTCCAACTGTTCCCTTCTCATTATTTGGCCAACAAACGGATGATTGTTTCTTCCTTATATTGGATATTAGCTCTCTTTTTGCTTTGGTCTATCATTTTATCAAAATATGACAACTCGTCTTGCATGTCACTTGCTATTAAAAAAAAAGTAAAGTGCCCCCGTCACGCCAAGTGGCGTATAGGAAATATGGTGTTAGTGACCAAAAATTTTACAGACCTTCGGCACATGATTTTTGGGGTAATATGGTCGGTATTACGTCCGTGCCGCTTTACTTTCCCAGAAAAAAATCCGGTACCCATAAAAGGCTGGGTGAACCGGAGCCGTCGGTTGGAATCGAACCCTACCTCTTTTCCTTTGTAGTCCAGTTCACTAACCACTGATCTATCGCGGCTCCCTTGACACTTGCTATACTTTATCTATATCTTGACATGTTCTATGCTAATGTTAATCTACTTACTATTGTCGTCTGGAACACAAATATTCAATAGCTAACCAGGAACACTTCTGAACTAAACTATATCATCCTGACTGATCTATCTCTGGATATTTCTTCTACATTTCTATTTGATAAAAAAAACTAATTGTGTGTCAATACATAACTATAATAGCTAATGTATGCCTTCAGGAATTTTCGGCACACCGGACTAAGCTCATCTACGTTAATTTTCTGAGTGTTTCTCTATCTCGATCATCCTATATCTTAATCTTCTTTTCTACCTCGATGTTTCTGCTTAATTCTGGTAATGAATAAGGTTAAATGGGAGCCGGGAGGGCTCAGTGGTCAGTGAACTGGACTACAAATGTCAAGAGGTAGGATTCGAACCCAACCCACGGCGTCCGGGTTCACCCAGCCTTAATGGGTACATGATGGTTTTCTGGGAAAGTAACGCGGCAGGGACGTAATACCGACCACATTACCCCAAAAATCATATGCTGAATTTCTGTAAAAATTATTATTACTAACACCATATTCCCTATACGCCACTTGGCGGGACGGGGCTCTTTTCTTATTTTTTAAATAATGTTAAATACCTCTGTATCATTTGCATAATGTATTGGCTTAGTGGCTTAGAGAAAATACTGGATAGCTTGGTGTCATGGCATGAAAACAGTCAACAACAGAACTAATACGATGCACTGTAGATAGAAGATTGTGGAAGGACATGATCGCCTACGCCAACCGGTAAGGCACATGATGATGATTGGCATAGTGGCTGATCCGGGCTCTCTCAGGCAATCGTGAAATACGAAGTTCAACTGCTAATAACTTTTATGTCAAATTTTGCAATAGAAAGCTTCATCTTGACATTTTAGTTACCCTCTAAGTTTTAAAAATAATGCTAACATGTGTCCTAAGAGTGTCATCTCTCACATAATCTTAACCTACCACCGAGATTGTTGATGAACCTAATTTCTGGACATGTGCCAGTCAAGTCAAGTCAAGTTTAACTATATCCCTCTCGTCTCCAATAATCGTTTAAAATTTCCATTTCCAAAACTTGCTATTGTTCTATTTCTGTGACTGCCCTATATATATATGATACTGTTATCATCTCTATTTAGTTTGGGCAACTACTAACATATCTAATCCAAGCTATATCTCTCTATCTCCCATTATATTATCAATTATTTCATATTCTATATACTATTACACTACTAGAGGGTCTAGATGTTATTTCTGTGACTGCCCCATATGTATGATTCTTTTACCATCTCTACTTAGTTGGGGCAACTACTAACATATCGAAACTAAGCTATATCTCTATCTCCCATTATATTATCTATTCTTTCCTAGTCTATTTACTATTACACTACTAGAGATTGGGAAAGTCTTAGTGGAAGCACAATCTACATGATCTAAAAATATACTCTTTTAACTGCAAAATTGTTATGACAAATAATAGAATCAAAGTCTTGCATATGGAAACGAGATCTCGTTTCTATCTCATAGAAAGCCAACAACATCAGCAAGAAAGATTGTAATGTCATCACCAGAAGCAGACGTCAGTAGTGTATAATGCTATATACAGACACAAGGAACCTACAGCAAATGCCGCAGTAACGCCAGCCATTATCGGCTGCATCCTTTCATGACGTAATTTTCTGACTTCATTGATTGAAGGTGTGTTTATATAGAGACATTATTTTCTTATTCATTTTTGTTTATTTTTGTATTGGTTTGTTTTTGTTAATTTGTATTTTATTATTATATATATATATCATCATCGAGTGCCGTCTCCGCAACGAAGATTGACTACCAGGAGCGCCATTCCGCTCTGTTTCTTGCTTTGATGGTGCAGGTTGTCATAAGCTGATTTGTCCATCTTTTGATGTTACTCGTCCATGTTAGTCTTGGTCTTCCTCTGCCTCTTTTACCTTGTATTTTCCCTTTCAGGATTAGTTTTAGTAGGCTATTGTGTCTTTTAACATGGCCCAAAAATCGCATTTGTCTTGTTTGAAATGTGCTTAGTAGTTCTCTTTTAATTTTAGTTGTTTTAATACTTCATCGTTTGTTTTCTTTTCCTTCCATCCAATCCTACCTATTCTTCTATATATTCACATTTCAAAGGCTTCAATTCTCTGTTCTGTTTTCTTGTCTAATGTCCATGTTTCTACACCATAAAGGAATATTGAGAAGATGTAACATTTTGCTATTCTTAGTTTTAGCCCTGGCGTTATTTGTTTTGATGTTAGTATGTTCTTTATGGCATTAAAATTACTATTTGCCATCACTGTTCTTTTGTTTATTATTATATATATATATATATATATATATATATATATATATATATATATATATTATTGATTATTTTTAACATTTGTTTTTTATGGGGCAGGGGCCGGTGTTGTCAGCTGCCCCCTTAATGTAACAGATCGTGAAACATAATTAGGTTGAAGAAGTTTGTTCTTTATAGAGGAAAAAATAGACATCCTTGGATTTTGATGGATTAAATTTGTGTGTAATATTATTGATTATTTTTGAAGGGTTTGTTTTTGTATCGGCGCCATGATACGGGAGGTGGAAAAAAAAGTAGGGGATCGGAAAAACAAAGGGCACGCGCCAACACACAGACACACTCAAAGGACGCGTTTTAAGGACGCGTTTTAAGGACGTAACGGCGTCTCCTCGCTGTTATTTGTTTGTGGACCTTCGACAGGAAACACCGGATCATCTGAGGCTGATAACAATGATATTCCCAGGGGAGAGACACATTTTTTACGTACCAAAGTAACAGTATGGCAGACTCACTCAAGCGACAAGGCACAATGTTGAAGTGCCATCGCTCGGTCACGCCGATGATTCTAACAGCCATACTGAAAACGGCCTCTCCCGAGTTCATTCGCATTTTGTGTGAATGTTGTCATAACGTATTAAAAGGGAATTTTGTAAAAGGTAATGTTGCAAAAAGTAATGTTAGACTTACTCACGGACAGAAGTTGGAGCTACATCAATACAAAAACAAGTTCAGACTCATCATTAAAGAGAAACCGACTTTTAAGCGGCGGAAAGAGATTCTATAAACTGGTGGATTAAAGGTGCTTTGATCCGACCTATTTTAGGTGTTACCGGTGGTGTATTAGGTGTGTAGCTATGGCCCCCAAAATAGTATTGATGGATCTTTGGTTGCTGGAAGGGTTGAAATAGACTACCACGTATACCCCGCCTGATACGATCAATGACAACTTAAGAGATTTAGACGATGAAATGCAACTTATCCTAGATCGCGCTGATTTAACATCTGTTGATAATGCCAGGCTGTACTAAGGTACTCTGCCTCAGTATTTAACCAGGTTAGAACAGTATAAAACACAGCCGCTGGATTCCTCGATCACATTGAACATACCTCGTAGACAGAAAGAATTAATTCGCCTCTTTCTCGTCACTCAAGGTGCCACAATAGAAAGCTGTGGACAAGACACCAGAACACGTAAGACAGGTAATGAAAACAAGTCACAAGCAGTGTTTCCATCGTAAAAGCTGAGGACAAGAAACAGAAATTTAAAAATCCAATTCCGAAATGAGAAAGGTGGGAAAAACATTGAGACGTCATTACTTCGACCCTCGTCGACTCGGGGCGTATAGTAGCGCAACGGCCTCGCAACGTAGTACCAAACTATTGACTAAAGAGATCAAGCAGTGTTTGAGTCGCAGGATACATATACCCTTCACAAACCAATTCTTCACATATTTGAAAGGCACCCCATTATAACAAGTGGGCCGCAGCATCAATATCAAGCAGAATTAATCGAATTGAGACATTTGAAAAAAAACGCAAAGATGAGTATTCCTATTTGATTTTCTTGTGTGGACATTTTCAGTCAATACGCGTGGTCACTGCCGATAAAGAACTTAGCGGGCAAATCCTTAATGAAAGCTGTTGGTAAAATGTTTGGTTATAGGAAACCTCTACGTTTTCAAACCAAAAAGGGGTAAGAGTTTTTAAATCAAACATTGCAGAGCTTTTTTGAGGAACAACCATCTTATTGGAAACGATGAGAGGTGGAAGGGGAGTCTGTAGTGGGTTGGCCATAACCATCTTATTGGAAACGATGAGAGGTGGAAGGGAAGTCTGTAGCGGGTTGGCCATAACCATCTTATTGGAAACGATGAGAGGTGGAAGGGGAGTCTGTAGTGGGTTGGCCATAACCATGTTATTGGAAACGATGAGAGGTGGAAGGGAAGTCTGTAGCGGGTTGGCCACAACCATCTTATGTGAAACGATGAGAGGTGGAAGGGGAGTCTGTAGTGGGTTGGCCACAACCATCTTATGTGAAACGATGAGAGGTGGAATGCGTAGTGGACTATACAAGAACAAGAATGGATTAATAATGGCACAAATTGGACGCAAACATTCAAATATAAAAGACTAGAATGGGTTAATGATGGCACAAATTGAACGCAAACATTCAAATATAAAAGACTAGAATAGATTAATGATGGCACAAATTGAACGCAAACATTCAAATATAAAAGACTAAAATGGATTAATGATGGCACAAATTGAACGCAAACATTCAAATATAAAAGACTAAAATGGATTAATGATGGCACAAACTGAACGCAAACATTCAAATATAAAAGACTAGAATGGGTTAATGATGGCACAAATTGCACGCAAAAATTCGAATATAAAAAACTAGAATGGATTAATGACAGCAAAGAGTGAACGTAAAAACTGTAAAAAAAAAAAATCCACAAACGTTTGGGCATACAAAAATATGAGAATAAAGAATACCCATTCTCGTCTTGTTGGCGCCATAATGTTCCCTAGTACGTAGGGAGGTCAAAAAGTAATGCACACCAATTTTTTTCTCGGAAACTATTCGGGCAAAATGTGTGAAATTTTCACAGATTGTAGCTGAACATCCCCTTGACACTACCTATTTTTCAACATAATCTCCGTCCAAGCGTATTGCCTTACGCCAACGCGAAACTAGGTCATGAATGCCTCGTTTGTACCAAGTTTTGTCCTGCTCGCGAAGCCATTTTTTAACTGCACGGATCACATCCTCATCATTGTCAAAGTGTGTACCACGCAGGAATTTTTTGAGTGGTCCAAACAGATGGAAATCTGAGGGAGCCAGATCAGGGCTGTAAGGAGGATGGGGCAGTACAGTCCAACCAAATTTGTTGATTGCTTCCCGTGTTACCAGACTTGTGTGACATATTAACCCTTGGTAGACACAGAGCAAAACGCAATACAGCACTCTTTGGACACAGCTAATCTTTAGCACAATTTTTTACACACAACACTTTCAATTAATTTAGCGATATATCTGCTGTTTGTGATTGTTTGGTCAAGTTGAATATATCGAAATGTTCAGGAAAATCTGCTTTATTCAATTACAATATTATGATCTGTTTGTATTAGACAAATCACATTGAAGATGCCCTATAATGAGTAAGCAAACAAAAGGAAACTCCACAAAATACAAACTAAAGTTGCACTAAAATATTTCTAATCAACACTAACATCTAGATCGACTTATTTATCATCATCTTCATCAATTATCGTGCCTGCTGACGCAAGTGATCATGTCTCTCCACAACTTTCCATCACCACAGTTATTTATCATTTCTGTTGTTGATCTTTTGCCACGCCATTGTCTTAAGCTGTCTGGTATCTTTTCTCTTTGCTTTCCCTCTATCTCTTCGTTCCGCAATTTGCCCAGTTGTTACAATATATTCCAACTGTTCCCTTCTCATTATTTGGCCAACAAACGGATGATTGTTTCTTCCTTATATTGGATATTAGCTCTCTTTTTGCTTTGGTCTATCATTTTATCAAAATATGACAACTCGTCTTGCATGTCACTTGCTATTAAAAAAAAAGTAAAGTGCCCCCGTCACGCCAAGTGGCGTATAGGAAATATGGTGTTAGTGACCAAAAATTTTACAGACCTTCGGCACATGATTTTTGGGGTAATATGGTCGGTATTACGTCCGTGCCGCTTTACTTTCCCAGAAAAAAATCCGGTACCCATAAAAGGCTGGGTGAACCGGAGCCGTCGGTTGGAATCGAACCCTACCTCTTTTCCTTTGTAGTCCAGTTCACTAACCACTGATCTATCGCGGCTCCCTTGACACTTGCTATACTTTATCTATATCTTGACATGTTCTATGCTAATGTTAATCTACTTACTATTGTCGTCTGGAACACAAATATTCAATAGCTAACCAGGAACACTTCTGAACTAAACTATATCATCCTGACTGATCTATCTCTGGATATTTCTTCTACATTTCTATTTGATAAAAAAAACTAATTGTGTGTCAATACATAACTATAATAGCTAATGTATGCCTTCAGGAATTTTCGGCACACCGGACTAAGCTCATCTACGTTAATTTTCTGAGTGTTTCTCTATCTCGATCATCCTATATCTTAATCTTCTTTTCTACCTCGATGTTTCTGCTTAATTCTGGTAATGAATAAGGTTAAATGGGAGCCGGGAGGGCTCAGTGGTCAGTGAACTGGACTACAAATGTCAAGAGGTAGGATTCGAACCCAACCCACGGCGTCCGGGTTCACCCAGCCTTAATGGGTACATGATGGTTTTCTGGGAAAGTAACGCGGCAGGGACGTAATACCGACCACATTACCCCAAAAATCATATGCTGAATTTCTGTAAAAATTATTATTACTAACACCATATTCCCTATACGCCACTTGGCGGGACGGGGCTCTTTTCTTATTTTTTAAATAATGTTAAATACCTCTGTATCATTTGCATAATGTATTGGCTTAGTGGCTTAGAGAAAATACTGGATAGCTTGGTGTCATGGCATGAAAACAGTCAACAACAGAACTAATACGATGCACTGTAGATAGAAGATTGTGGAAGGACATGATCGCCTACGCCAACCGGTAAGGCACATGATGATGATTGGCATAGTGGCTGATCCGGGCTCTCTCAGGCAATCGTGAAATACGAAGTTCAACTGCTAATAACTTTTATGTCAAATTTTGCAATAGAAAGCTTCATCTTGACATTTTAGTTACCCTCTAAGTTTTAAAAATAATGCTAACATGTGTCCTAAGAGTGTCATCTCTCACATAATCTTAACCTACCACCGAGATTGTTGATGAACCTAATTTCTGGACATGTGCCAGTCAAGTCAAGTCAAGTTTAACTATATCCCTCTCGTCTCCAATAATCGTTTAAAATTTCCATTTCCAAAACTTGCTATTGTTCTATTTCTGTGACTGCCCTATATATATGATACTGTTATCATCTCTATTTAGTTTGGGCAACTACTAACATATCTAATCCAAGCTATATCTCTCTATCTCCCATTATATTATCAATTATTTCATATTCTATATACTATTACACTACTAGAGGGTCTAGATGTTATTTCTGTGACTGCCCCATATGTATGATTCTTTTACCATCTCTACTTAGTTGGGGCAACTACTAACATATCGAAACTAAGCTATATCTCTATCTCCCATTATATTATCTATTCTTTCCTAGTCTATTTACTATTACACTACTAGAGATTGGGAAAGTCTTAGTGGAAGCACAATCTACATGATCTAAAAATATACTCTTTTAACTGCAAAATTGTTATGACAAATAATAGAATCAAAGTCTTGCATATGGAAACGAGATCTCGTTTCTATCTCATAGAAAGCCAACAACATCAGCAAGAAAGATTGTAATGTCATCACCAGAAGCAGACGTCAGTAGTGTATAATGCTATATACAGACACAAGGAACCTACAGCAAATGCCGCAGTAACGCCAGCCATTATCGGCTGCATCCTTTCATGACGTAATTTTCTGACTTCATTGATTGAAGGTGTGTTTATATAGAGACATTATTTTCTTATTCATTTTTGTTTATTTTTGTATTGGTTTGTTTTTGTTAATTTGTATTTTATTATTATATATATATATCATCATCGAGTGCCGTCTCCGCAACGAAGATTGACTACCAGGAGCGCCATTCCGCTCTGTTTCTTGCTTTGATGGTGCAGGTTGTCATAAGCTGATTTGTCCATCTTTTGATGTTACTCGTCCATGTTAGTCTTGGTCTTCCTCTGCCTCTTTTACCTTGTATTTTCCCTTTCAGGATTAGTTTTAGTAGGCTATTGTGTCTTTTAACATGGCCCAAAAATCGCATTTGTCTTGTTTGAAATGTGCTTAGTAGTTCTCTTTTAATTTTAGTTGTTTTAATACTTCATCGTTTGTTTTCTTTTCCTTCCATCCAATCCTACCTATTCTTCTATATATTCACATTTCAAAGGCTTCAATTCTCTGTTCTGTTTTCTTGTCTAATGTCCATGTTTCTACACCATAAAGGAATATTGAGAAGATGTAACATTTTGCTATTCTTAGTTTTAGCCCTGGCGTTATTTGTTTTGATGTTAGTATGTTCTTTATGGCATTAAAATTACTATTTGCCATCACTGTTCTTTTGTTTATTATTATTATATATATATATATATATATATATATATATATATATATATATATATTATTGATTATTTTTAACATTTGTTTTTTATGGGGCAGGGGCCGGTGTTGTCAGCTGCCCCCTTAATGTAACAGATCGTGAAACATAATTAGGTTGAAGAAGTTTGTTCTTTATAGAGGAAAAAATAGACATCCTTGGATTTTGATGGATTAAATTTGTGTGTAATATTATTGATTATTTTTGAAGGGTTTGTTTTTGTATCGGCGCCATGATACGGGAGGTGGAAAAAAAAGTAGGGGATCGGAAAAACAAAGGGCACGCGCCAACACACAGACACACTCAAAGGACGCGTTTTAAGGACGCGTTTTAAGGACGTAACGGCGTCTCCTCGCTGTTATTTGTTTGTGGACCTTCGACAGGAAACACCGGATCATCTGAGGCTGATAACAATGATATTCCCAGGGGAGAGACACATTTTTTACGTACCAAAGTAACAGTATGGCAGACTCACTCAAGCGACAAGGCACAATGTTGAAGTGCCATCGCTCGGTCACGCCGATGATTCTAACAGCCATACTGAAAACGGCCTCTCCCGAGTTCATTCGCATTTTGTGTGAATGTTGTCATAACGTATTAAAAGGGAATTTTGTAAAAGGTAATGTTGCAAAAAGTAATGTTAGACTTACTCACGGACAGAAGTTGGAGCTACATCAATACAAAAACAAGTTCAGACTCATCATTAAAGAGAAACCGACTTTTAAGCGGCGGAAAGAGATTCTATAAACTGGTGGATTAAAGGTGCTTTGATCCGACCTATTTTAGGTGTTACCGGTGGTGTATTAGGTGTGTAGCTATGGCCCCCAAAATAGTATTGATGGATCTTTGGTTGCTGGAAGGGTTGAAATAGACTACCACGTATACCCCGCCTGATACGATCAATGACAACTTAAGAGATTTAGACGATGAAATGCAACTTATCCTAGATCGCGCTGATTTAACATCTGTTGATAATGCCAGGCTGTACTAAGGTACTCTGCCTCAGTATTTAACCAGGTTAGAACAGTATAAAACACAGCCGCTGGATTCCTCGATCACATTGAACATACCTCGTAGACAGAAAGAATTAATTCGCCTCTTTCTCGTCACTCAAGGTGCCACAATAGAAAGCTGTGGACAAGACACCAGAACACGTAAGACAGGTAATGAAAACAAGTCACAAGCAGTGTTTCCATCGTAAAAGCTGAGGACAAGAAACAGAAATTTAAAAATCCAATTCCGAAATGAGAAAGGTGGGAAAAACATTGAGACGTCATTACTTCGACCCTCGTCGACTCGGGGCGTATAGTAGCGCAACGGCCTCGCAACGTAGTACCAAACTATTGACTAAAGAGATCAAGCAGTGTTTGAGTCGCAGGATACATATACCCTTCACAAACCAATTCTTCACATATTTGAAAGGCACCCCATTATAACAAGTGGGCCGCAGCATCAATATCAAGCAGAATTAATCGAATTGAGACATTTGAAAAAAAACGCAAAGATGAGTATTCCTATTTGATTTTCTTGTGTGGACATTTTCAGTCAATACGCGTGGTCACTGCCGATAAAGAACTTAGCGGGCAAATCCTTAATGAAAGCTGTTGGTAAAATGTTTGGTTATAGGAAACCTCTACGTTTTCAAACCAAAAAGGGGTAAGAGTTTTTAAATCAAACATTGCAGAGCTTTTTTGAGGAACAACCATCTTATTGGAAACGATGAGAGGTGGAAGGGGAGTCTGTAGTGGGTTGGCCATAACCATCTTATTGGAAACGATGAGAGGTGGAAGGGAAGTCTGTAGCGGGTTGGCCATAACCATCTTATTGGAAACGATGAGAGGTGGAAGGGGAGTCTGTAGTGGGTTGGCCATAACCATGTTATTGGAAACGATGAGAGGTGGAAGGGAAGTCTGTAGCGGGTTGGCCACAACCATCTTATGTGAAACGATGAGAGGTGGAAGGGGAGTCTGTAGTGGGTTGGCCACAACCATCTTATGTGAAACGATGAGAGGTGGAATGCGTAGTGGACTATACAAGAACAAGAATGGATTAATAATGGCACAAATTGGACGCAAACATTCAAATATAAAAGACTAGAATGGGTTAATGATGGCACAAATTGAACGCAAACATTCAAATATAAAAGACTAGAATAGATTAATGATGGCACAAATTGAACGCAAACATTCAAATATAAAAGACTAAAATGGATTAATGATGGCACAAATTGAACGCAAACATTCAAATATAAAAGACTAAAATGGATTAATGATGGCACAAACTGAACGCAAACATTCAAATATAAAAGACTAGAATGGGTTAATGATGGCACAAATTGCACGCAAAAATTCGAATATAAAAAACTAGAATGGATTAATGACAGCAAAGAGTGAACGTAAAAACTGTAAAAAAAAAAAATCCACAAACGTTTGGGCATACAAAAATATGAGAATAAAGAATACCCATTCTCGTCTTGTTGGCGCCATAATGTTCCCTAGTACGTAGGGAGGTCAAAAAGTAATGCACACCAATTTTTTTCTCGGAAACTATTCGGGCAAAATGTGTGAAATTTTCACAGATTGTAGCTGAACATCCCCTTGACACTACCTATTTTTCAACATAATCTCCGTCCAAGCGTATTGCCTTACGCCAACGCGAAACTAGGTCATGAATGCCTCGTTTGTACCAAGTTTTGTCCTGCTCGCGAAGCCATTTTTTAACTGCACGGATCACATCCTCATCATTGTCAAAGTGTGTACCACGCAGGAATTTTTTGAGTGGTCCAAACAGATGGAAATCTGAGGGAGCCAGATCAGGGCTGTAAGGAGGATGGGGCAGTACAGTCCAACCAAATTTGTTGATTGCTTCCCGTGTTACCAGACTTGTGTGAGGGCGTGCATTGTCATGTTGAAGCAACAAATCTGCAGATGGCTTATTAGGCCGAACTCTGTGGAACCGATTTTTGAGTTTTGTCAGTGTATTGATGTAAGCTGTCGAGTTGATTGTCCCACCTCTTGTCATTACATCAACAAGAATCACACCATCAATGTCCCAGAAGACAGTGATCATCACCTTTCCGGCTGATGGAGATGTTTTGAATTTTTTTCTTTTTGGTGACTGCGGATGATGCCATTCCATTGACTGCATTTTTGTTTCAGGCTCATAATAATGTGCCCACGTTTTGTCACCGGTAACAATTTTTGACAAAAACATTCCTCCTTCGACACCGAAACGCTCCAACAATTCAGAACAGAATGTTTTCCTTTGAACTCTGTGATCATTTGTTAGGCACCGAGGAACCCATCGAGCGCAAATCTTTGAATATCCGAGAGTTTTAAAAATTGCGATTGCACTTCCCTTGCTGACTGTAAGCTGCAATGCCAATTGCTGACTAGTGATACGCCTATCCTTACAAATAATGGCATCAGCCTGGTTTAACATGTCTGTGCTGGTAGCCGAGGCAACACGTCCAGAACGCGGTAAATCATGCAGCTCCACTCGTAAACTTTCTGCAGCTTTAATTCTCTGAACCCAGCGACTAACTGTGCTCCTATCGACTACAGAACATTTGTACACTGCACACAGTCGTTTATGAATGTTTGCCACAGTTTCTTTTTCCGCAACCAGAAATTCTATGACAATTCGCTGTTTGTAACGGACATTGTTGACAAGCTCCATTTTAACGGTTCATAGATTGCGTAATATTTATCAGAATGCTGTGCAATTTGGTGCACATAATTGGAACATGTCATATTCCAAGTGTGCAAAATTTCATATTCCTATCTTTATTATTAGCCGAGAAAAAAATTGGTGTGCATTACTTTTTGACCTCCCTTTAGTACAATGGGGTCAGACAGGTAGGTCTCAGAGAAGTGACTTTCCTCTTATCTCGGTTATTCCAACATAAAAACACAGATCAATGTTTCAACTCACTGTTTTCTCTGACGCATGTGAACGCTTCGAATGTTGAGTTACTTCGTCTCATATGACCTTGCTGTAACAGACATGGGGGCGGGGAGGGTAATTAGTTACACATCTTTTTGTCTGTTCTAGTGTCTGTTCGTCTGTCTGTTCGTCTCTCTGTCTGTCTGTTCATGTACTTGTCTCGTCTCGTTAACTGCCAAAGAGGCAAATAATCACATACTAATAAATGTTAAATCTTCTGCGATAGTTGACATAATCATCATCTTTTGGTGTCATCTCCGAAACGAAGAATAGTTACCATGGAGAGTTAGATTTTTCTATGTCTTTTGTCTTGATGGTGCGTGTTGTCATAGGTTCATCATCATCATCATGTGCCATACCGATTGGCGTAGGCGATCATGTCCTTCGACAATCTTCTATCTACAGTGCATCGTATCAGTTCTGTTATTGACTGTTTTCCATGCCATGACACCAAGCTATCCAGTATTTTTTCTCTTTGTCGTCCGCGATCTCTCTTTCCTTTTATTTTGCCAGTTGTAACCAAGTTTTCAAATTTTCCTCTTCTCATGATGTGCCCGAAAAAAGTTGATTGTTTCTTTCTGATGTTTTTTAAGAGCTCCCTTTTTGTGTTGGCCTCTTTGAAAACTTCCTCATTGGTCTTTTTAGCTGTCCAGGGAACTTTCAACATTCTTCTGAGAAATCCCATGTCTGTGGCCTATAATCGTCTTTTCATTTGTTTGTCTACTGTACATGATTCGCTTCCATAGGTCAGAATTGGTTCTAATATAGCACCGATAAACTCTCTTTCTCATTTCTATTGACATAGATTTGGTGCATAAGATATTTTTCATTTTCTGAAATGCTATTTTGGCCTGAGCTATTCTACTTTTTATTTCTGTCTAATTCCTTTGGTATACTTCTCATTTCAAATATTACATTTTGAATTATATTAAACAATGAGAGGCATGTTAAGTAATATCAGTCTACGTCAAACTGTGACAAGTAATTGCGAATGAAAGAAAGTTATATAGCTTCTACTATTCTGTTAAAAAAGTTGTGGGCAATAGGGAAGTTTAATTCTCAAAGTTAACAAAATTAGGACCAAGGTTAAGAAGGTTGAAGACCACTGCTTTAAGCTATCAGAATAAGGAGAGCATTGAGTTTAAGTAGGTTGAAGACTACTGATTAAACAATGAAAGAAAGGAGGGCACTAAGATTAAAGGGTTGAAGACCACTGATCAAACAATCAAACAAAGGAGGGCACTAAGATTAAAAGGGTTGAAGACCCCTGATCAAACAATCAAACAAAGGAGGGCACTAAGATTAAAAGGGTTGAAGACTACTGTGTTAAACAACAAAACAAAGTTTTTATACACCAATGATGGCAGATAATTAAGAATTGAATCAATTAGCAAACAATGTGAAAACACATATTTACAACATCACAAATACTCAGATACAAGATCCAACATTACCGACAATGTTCCATTATCAAGTTCGTCAAATCTGCAGTTGAAGATCGACTTTATTGTCGCTACAAATAAAGATGATTTCTCTTCTTGGTTTACCTCCCTTTCACTGGACAGTTAACAAAAAATATTAATTTGAATATTTTCATTGATTTTACATGATTAGTAAATAGGAAAATACGAGGTAATGACTTTAACTCCAGATGGTAAATACACTGAATAGTTGAAATATGGAAATATTTTTGTTTTGCCAAAAACGACTGTTTTTATTATTTATTTGCTTGTTTATTTGTTTGTTTATTTGTTTGCTTATTTGTTTATTTATTTGTTTGTGATCGCCAGCTTTGTTTATATCTTTAGCGAGGACCCCCAGGAAATGAATTTTTCCTATTGTTCACACCAGCAGCCGTGTGCTGAGGTGTCACTCGCCAATGAGGTAAGTATTTCTCCGACTTCAGAGAAACTCTAATTTTTTTTTATCGTCGAGAGTATTGACGTGTTTATGGATACATTTTTTTCCCCATCAAATTTTGGGATCAGCGGCCATTTTGAGGCCTACAAGTTTCAATTTCAGACAGCCAAAGATACTTTAATGTGAGCAGAATACACACGGGACCTCCTGATTTCCTCCGCATCCGAGAGGGTTAGACATCAAATCTCTCTAGAGACCATGGGAGGGTAAAGTCACGCAGAAACCACAGATTAGAAGTGAACAATTCCCACTGTCTGTGGCAGGACACAAACTTGGTACCTTCTTGTCCAGGGATGGACATCTTGCATTACATAACTTCCGGGTCAAGGGATGAAGGAGATGTAGCACATCTAATGTGTGGCAATAGACGTAAGTAAAGGAGTTATTTACTTTGTATAACCATCCTTGACGTGTAAAACTGAATCATGGACAATCGTACAATGGGCGAGGAAATAGTTGGAGAGCACTGAAATGTGGTTAAACAGAAGAATGTTGAGCTTACCGTGAAGAGCTAGCGAGTTTAATGAAGACGTTCTAGGAAAGGCCGAAGTGAGAACAAGAACTCATCACTGATATTTAAGTGGCAGATGAAAGTAGCCAAGAGCTGAAATAAAACGGAATTGGAAACACTGAGCAGGATGACAAGTGACCAAATTTGGGGAAAGTGGTATGGTTACAGCTTTACGTAGATGATGGACAGCAGAAAATCAAAATGACATTGCGGCTCAGTAGACCTTCGTCTGGAACAAGGGACAACACGAACACCAACATATGTAAGTGAGTAAATTAAAACTACATTGCGAATTGAAAATGAAAAATCTGAAATGAATAGTTTTATTAATAATTTAGCATGAGAATGAGAGAAAGAGACAGAGAAAGAGAGAAAGAGAGATAAAATAAAGAAAGAGATAGAGAAAATATACCAAACAATTTTAGAGAAACTTTTCAGGGGTAGTCTGAAAGAATTGAACAGATAACAATAGAAAGAGAAAGTTATGGGCAGGCAGCATCACCTACGCCAGCAGGGCGATTATTGAAGATGCTAATGATGTTGATGGTAGTAATGCTGATTATCTAAATATTAATAAAAATCAAAACGGTTGTTAATGTGTAAACTCACTATGTTATTTATTTGGTAATTTGGTTATGGAAAGCCCCGGTATCACTGCAAACGAATTAAAATCCATAATTGCTCAAACCGCCCGTGCCAGTGGAATCATCCGAATTACTAACTCATCTCCCAAACAAAGAAAGGTAGCTGTAGTCCCCATCATAGCAGTCTCAGAACACGCCAGAAGACATAAGGCGAAACCGCACAGAAAGTGAACACGGCCAACTGTTCCCTGTCATACGATATTAGCATTCATCGTAAACAATTAGAATATCGAAACACGATCAAAACGGATGAAACACACAGCTCACGGTGTGCACAGAGCACTTAACTCAGTAGCTCCTGCAACAAGCACTATGTATGTTTCTGTATGAAAACTTGCAAACATATTTACCTGTAGTTACAACAATTCAATCATTCGATACTTGCACTCTTGGTCACATGAGAGATATCTGTTTGTAAAATATCGAAGGCTACTCTTTGGTTAGTTAGTTGCTCTCATAGTTAGTTAGTTGCTCTCATAGTTAGTTAGTTGCTCTCATAGTTAGTTAGTCGCCCCATAGGGCGCGGAAGTCATAGTTCTCCACTATTTACGATTGCTTCAAGTTCTTATAGTTTCTTTTTTTTTTTTTAACCAGATGGTTTCCATCTGAATATCTGATGGGGAAGTCTTTCTTCATTTATTTTCAGCACATGACCGATGTATTTCTAACGCCCTCGTCTTGTACAGTTCAACGTGTATTCTTGTTTAGTGTCGTCTTTTATCGTTTCAAATGTTATCTCTCCAACGAGATGTATAAAAGTCCAGTGAATGTTTCGATATCGGGCCGGCAACTCGGGCCCGGTGTCCATGCATGCACATCATCTATCCAGAGACACGTCGAGAAGCGCCACCTAACGTGGATTACCCGTGACCGTTAGGGTAAACCATCGCCAACGATATCTCTGAGCCTGCCCGCTGAGGGGGGACCAACCAATAGTTGTGACGTTTTCAGCATTGCGAGCAGGGGCGGTTGTGGGTAAATTGATGAGGTCAGCCGTCCTTAGCTCGCATAGTTCGAGACGTCACAAATATAGGGCTGTTCTCTGGAAAACCCACTCATATTCTTAATTTTACTGTCTTCAGCTCCGTTAGCCAAATGGTAGTCATTTCTAAACTGTTGATGTACAAGCTGAGTGTGCATTAGTGGGAACGAACCCATGACTTCTGAGACGTAAATGTACTTTGATATGCACTACACTATGGACACTCTCAATAAAGCAGGCGTGTCTTAGTCCTCTCCAAAACCTTTGACAACCAATGGGAAAAAAAAGATAAAGAGAAATAAGTGTGTGAATTCACCACAACAATTGATCTGTAATCCATTTACCCAAGTTTGCTTATCTACCTTGGGCTCTTCTTGTATGAATAATCAGAGACTGTTCACGATTTTTCTCAATTCTGTTAATCTGTGAGCCACTTCTCTTATTAAGCTTGTTCGAGTTTTGCCGAGTCCGTGTGACATTCCACAGAGTATGCGCTAAAAATGGTCATGGGATATTAGCCGATCTCTTCGGTCAGGATCAACAAATTAGAATTGGTCACTTCATCTCCCCTTGGTGGGATTGGAAACAGACCTACCAGTCTCTGACCAAGCGAACAGGGACCACAGATGGAAGACAATCCTTTACACATAGAATATCATGTCGGATGTTTTGGGAACAAAGCCGGAGATATCACATTGTGCTGTAAAAGACGATATGTGTATTCTACACCCATTTGCATTCTTTAAAGTTCCGACGAAACATGAAGTACCATCGATAGAAGGCAGCAGCTGAAGAAGCCGCTGTTGTTGTTTGTTCTGTTATGCCGAGATGGTCGTTAGAGTTGCCGGTTTTATATTTCTCTCGTACGATTTAAGTTTTTCTTTTTTTTTTAAATTAAATTGTAAGACTTTCGCTTTTCTTATCCCCGTTTTCTTATATTTTTCTCGCATCCATAAAATGTGTTCATAATATTTGTAAAATCGCAGGTAATCGAAGATGTTACACGATTTTGTTCAACTTTTTGATGTTGTAGGTTGGTATCTGTGTTGAGCTACGTGGCCAACACAACGTGACCTAATACTTCCGATTTTGTCGCTGGAATTTATGGTGAATAGAACACTAATTTGAATGTGTGAATTTTTGTTATTTTAGATAATAGAACAATCATTTGAATGTTTGAATCTCTGTTGTTTTAGACAATAAAACAATCATTTGAATGTTTGAATTTCTGTTGTTTTAGACAATAAAACAATCATTTTAATGTTTGAATTTCTGTTGTTTTAGACAATAAAACAATCACTTGAATGTATGAAACTCTGTTGTTTTAGACAATAGAACAATCATTTGAATGTTTGAATCTCTGTTGTTTTAGACAATAAAACAATCATTTGAATGTTTGAATTTCTGTTGTTTTAGACAATAAAACAATCATTTGAATGTATAAAACTCTGTTGTTTTAGACAATAGAACAATCATTTGAATGTTTGAATCTCTGTTGTTTTAGATAATAGTACAAAATGAGTGAAACAACCAATCCTCATAAGAAAACATCGAATTTACATTACAGTCAGGTAGTCTGGTAGTCAAGTAGTCAGGTAGTCAGGTGTATTTGAAAAAAATGGGAAGATATTAAATGCCTGCCTTCTGGACCTTCAAACAATCGGACCTGCGGTCAAGTGTGTAACAAAGACTTCAGTTGTAGTAGTGGTAGTAGTTGAAGTAGTAGTAGATGTGGTAGTAGTTGTAGTAGCATTTGTAATAGCAGTAGTTGCAGCTATAATTATTAACACTACCAGTAGTTTACATACAACACGCGTAGTGACAATTCTATAACATAACGTACCATCCATGGTTTCCATAAGTCGTGAAATTCTCCCTTTTTTAGCCTGACAAAAACCCTGAAATCTCCCACTTTTCATGACAAAATCAGACATTTTTAATTTTTCTACTTGACAAAAACAATTTTCATTTCTCTACTTGACAGACAAAAACAGACAATCTTTATTTGTCTACTTGACAAACAAAAACAATCTTTATTTTTCTATTTGACAAACAAAAACAGACAATCTTTATTTTTCTACTTGACAAACAAAAACAGACAATCTTTATTTTTCTACTTGACAATTAAAACAGACAATCTTTATTTTTCTACTTGACAAACAAAAACAGACAATCTTTAATTTTCTGTCATTGACAAAAATGCACAATCCTCATTCTCTACATCACATTTATCTGGCAATCCTGGATGGTAGTTGACATCATTTTATAAATAAGAAGCAGAAGATTTTGTTTCAATTTTTAGATCCCCCCCCACCCCCCTCCCCCTACCTAACGGACTCGACATCAATAGCAATTAAATACAACAACTAGCCACAGGACTCACTCTATAGGTGTAACAATTAAATACAACAACTAGCCACAGGACTCACTCTATAGGCAACTTGTTGAGATAATGAATCATCCGTTTATTTTAACAAAACCCTTGATTTTATCACCGATGCTCTTCAAAGGTTCGAAAACATAAAAGACACGAGGGTGTTGCTGAATAATGTCCCCTGTTAAGGTTGATCCACTTCTTTCATAGGCCAGGACTATTATCTTCCAACTGGGTTTTAAATCTTCTACCTGTAACGATGCTTTTCTCATTAAGCCGGACAGTCTATCTGTTGAATAAACGATATATATTAATAGTACAATTATTTACTTTCGGGTTGGAAATGTTAAACTTGTTGCTGCTGTTGACTAGATAAGTCTACAGTCAGTATCTTCACCACACTACTACATGGGCGTGAGTGTTGGGGTAGGCTGTCGCCACCAACATCATTGAGCCAGTCCGCTGTGGAGGGACCGTCCAATAGTTGTAACGTTTTCAGCATTGCGAGCAGAGGCGGTGTGTGGATAAAATGAAGCCAGCCTTATTTATAGCTCGCATAGCTCGTGACGTCACAGGTATTGGGGTGTTTTGGAGAAAACCCACTCAGCAGGCAGGCTCAGAGATATCAGTGGCAACGGGTAGGCCAGCGCATAAAGCGATAATCTGCGGAATTAGAATTTTATTTTCCTTTCGCAGCTTTTACCTCTGACGAAATCCTTAGATACCAGGAACTGAATTTTGCGTGTTAATCCATTTTTCACTGGCAGCCGTGTGCACAGGGGTCCCTCGCCGTACAGGCAGATAACTCCGACTTCAGAGGTACTCATATTTTTTCCGTCGATGAGTAATTGACGTTTCAAGCCGGGCCTCGCTGCTGAGACAAGGGGTGGTTGACGCAGAGAGAAATCATAAATAAAAGCCCGGTGTGGAATTAGAATTGAAACAGAACATTCGGTGCGGGGACTTAAAGGTTAGTGATCTCTGACAGATCCGTTCCGTCATCTCCTTCAGTCAAATTGAGAACAAATATAGAACAGATATAGAACAAATATAGAACAAAAGTGTGTCATTTGGAATGAACCAACGAGATCGAAAGTGGGATTTTGAGATCAAGGCAACACAGAAGCTCCATACACTTGGCCCGGCCTCGTGTTATAGAAGAATCATCTCTTTGTTGTGTTTGCTCTTCGCTGACCTGCTTTCAAACATCGACCTATCTCTCGAGACAGAAAGCTTGTTATTCATCACCATCATCATCATCAAGTACCGGGCCTACTGGCGTAGGTGATCATGTCTCTCCACAACTTTCGATCTCGACAATTCTTTATCATTTCTGTTGTTGACCTCCTGCCAAGCCATTCTCTTAAGTTGTCTGGTATTTTCTCTCTTTGCTTCCCTTTATCTCTTCGTCCCTCAATTTTTCCAGTTGTTACATTATATTCCTGTTGTTCTCTTCTCATTACATGGCCAAAAAATGATGAATGTTTCTTCCTAATATTGGAAATTAGCTCTCTTTTTGCTCTGACCTCTTTCAGAACATTTTAATTACTCTTCTTAACTGTACATGGTATTCTCAACATTCTTCTTTAACACCACATTTCTACTGACTCCAGTGATTGTCTTGTCTGTTGTCCTACTGTCCATGATTCACAACTATATGTTAAGACTGGCTCTACATAACATTTAAGAACTCTTTTTCTTGTTTCTATTGTCAAAAATGGATTGCATAGTATCTTCCTCATTTTCTGCAAAGCTGAGCTTGTTATTAATATTTTAATATTTACTAACAACAATAAGAAACAGTTTGGTCTAGATGTCGGCCTCTGGTCTGGATTGTCCTGGGTTCAAATCCAAAAGCAGGCGTGAAAATGTGACTCAGAATATGTGCTTTCTTCGTGGCTTTATCCAACCATAGTCTCTCGGTAGTGGCAACTGATGTCTAGTCCTATCAGATACTGGCGGAAAACAAGAGGTGTCGTGCGCACGCAGCACACGTTAAGAAACATTGGTAGTTAAGAGTCGAAAATAGTAGACCAAAGTGGCCGTTTTCCGGGAAAAAACGTAGAACATTATACCTATCCATTGTGAAGGCAGATGTTTCCAACCGAAAGGTGCGGATATTGCGGCTTGTTGTCAATTAGCGACAAAGTGTATCCTTGCCCAAAACAGTTGACGATGATGATCGATTACCACGAAGTCGAGCCTAGCTGCACTTTCCAAAATCCTGGAAATTAATGTGACGAATTCAAAGATTTCCTAGTTTTGAGAGTTCTGCTAGAAAGGCTAAATTCTATCCACTCTAGCGGTAATGAAATATTGGATCTTTTGTTTTATAATTATCGACACTTTTTCGATGGATCCGCTGCTTATTACAACCTCTATAGCTCCTTACGCCCAATTGCGACACTCCTTGAGGCTGATTGATTACTTTGATTAGCCTCTTTTTCTCCGCTGATACTTCTGTCCAAGATAATATTTGATTCAGGAGTTGATGATGCTCTAGGATGGCTCTGAAGTACTAAATTAATCATGTTAACCTGGGTGTACCGTCCAGGAAGTCTGGTGTACACGGTACTAAAATAGCCCATAATTTTAGTATGGTCCAGGCGAAGAAGTGTACATTAATACATCAACATGTGAAGCTGCAGTGAAGATAATAGTGAGGAGATGTGAAAAAAAAAATATATAGGAAAAAAAATAAAAAAAATAAATGGTTTGGTAAAGTTTCACATAACAAGTGGACAACACAAACTAGATCGACTTTTCGGTGCAATAGGCCTTCAACAGAAACAAACATACACCACACGCACAGAAGGATAAATGAAAGGAAAATAAAATAATCTTCCCTGTATGCTATAGTGTGGAATGAATGGAACTGCGCACGGGGTACGTTTGTGAGCACACAAGTGAAAATGTGCGCACACAGCACGCAGTTACAGAAGTTTCTAAAAACAGGTCCGTGTGCATACAAAAGCGCAAGAAACAGACTATAAAATTAGGGTACATCGAGAGGAGGAAAGATAGAGGTATTGTAGCGTAGGGTAAGAGATATAGGGGACAGACGAAATGATGCAGTATGGACTAGTAGTGGAGAGATGTGAATAGCATAGCATGTGTGTATAATAATGTGCTCAAACATGTGCAATAGCAGAGAATATGCAATAGAGAAGGTACAGCCACAGGGAAAATATGTGTAGGAGTGTGATACATTAATGCTTCGTGGGGTAGGCGAACCCATTTGAACTATAAGGCGATTCTCCAAGGCAAACGAACTGCGGTCGCTGGAGTGGCAGAGGACAATACCGGTGATACGGATGTCATCTTTGCCTTTGTGGTCCGAGGAATTAAATTGGAACGCAAATGAAGTGCCAGTATTCTGTTGTATATCTTAAATTGTTCACAAAACCATTCCACTAAACGTCGACCAGACTCGCTTATATAAGTTATGCGACATCGTTGACATATGATGACATAAGTTATATTGCGGAACACACACGAGAAACCGATAGAGACTGAGGAGTCTAAAGGTGGGAAAGATATCTGGTCGATCCGGAATGCTTAGCGGGAAAAGCAGATACATCTGTAATCAACACCTTACAGGTCTGCATAGAATTCGAGAAATCCCTGAACGGGCGGTGGAGCGGGTACGGGAACGCCCCGACTTTAATGAAACTGACTGCTTGAACTAACAACTGGATTGTAACAGAATCAAGTTAAGACATCACTGCCCGGTGGACTACAAGTCATGGAGAAGGGGTGGGAGGGGGTGTAGTGAGTATTTTTTCCATTAGAAATTAACGGTTTGTGTAAATGATGGCGCTAGCAATATCGATGATAAGTGATGATGATGAAAGCTTTGATAATGACAGCGATGGTAAATGATGATGATGAAAGCTTTGATAATGACAGCGATGGTAAATGATGATGATGAAAGCTTTGATAATGACATCGATGATAAGTGATGATGATGAAAGCTTTGATAATGACACCGATGATAAGTGATGATGATGAAAGCTTTGATAATGACACCGATGATAAATGATGATGATGAAAGCTTTGATAATGACACCGATGATAAGTGATGATGATGAAAGCGTTGATAATGACAGCGATGGTAAATGATGATGATGAAAGCTTTGATAATGACAGCGATGATAAGTGATGATGATGAAAGCTTTGATAATGACAGCGATGATAAGTGATGATGATGAAAGCTTTGATAATGACAGCGATGGTAAATGATGATGATGAAAGCTTTGATAATGACACCGATGATAAATGATGATGATGAAAGCTTTGATAATGACACCGATGATAAGTGATGATGATGAAAGCGTTGATAATGACAGCGATGATAAATGATGATGATGAAAGCTTTGATAATGACACCGATGATAAGTGATGATGATGAAAGCGTTGATAATGACAGCGATGGTAAATGATGATGATGAAAGCTTTGATAATGACAGCGATGATAAGTGATGATGATGAAAGCTTTGATAATGACAGCGATGATAAGTGATGATGATGAAAGCTTTGATAATGACAGCGATGGTAAATGATGATGATGAAAGCTTTGATAATGACACCGATGATAAATGATGATGATGAAAGCTTTGATAATGACACCGATGATAAGTGATGATGATGAAAGCGTTGATAATGACAGCGATGGTAAATGATGATGATGAAAGCTTTGATAATGACAGCGATGATAAATGATGGTGATGAAAGCTTTGATAATGACAGCGATGGTAAATGATGATGATGAAAGCGTTGATAATGACAGCGATGATAAATGATGGTGATGAAAGCTTTGATAATGACAGCGATGATAAATGATGGTGATGAGAGCTTTGATAATGACAGCGATGATAAATGATGGTGATGAGAGCTTTGATAATGACAGCGATGATAAATGATGATGATGAGAGCTTTGATAATGACAGCGATGATAAATGATGATGATGAAAGCTTTGATAATGACAGCGATGATAAATGATGGTGATGAGAGCTTTGATAATGACAGCGATGATAAATGATGATGATGAGAGCTTTGATAATGACAACGATGATAAATGATGGTGATGAGAGCTTTGATAATGACAGCGATGATAAATGATGATGATGAGAGCTTTGATAATGACAGCGATGACAAATGATGATGGTGAAAGCTTTGATAATGACAGCGATGGTGATAAAGTTTATAGTGGCTGTGTTGATAATGGTGTTGAAGGCGATTGTAATAATGATAGCGATGATGATGACAAAGCTAGCCCTGCTGTGGCTATATTAACCAGCAATGATGGCACTAATATTGGTGATCTTGGTGTGGCGACGGTGATAGTGGTAATGTTGATTTGGTAATATTGTCATGATGATGTTAATTTTGAAGTTGGTGATGTGATACTGAACGGTTGTGCTAATTATGAGAGTCAGGAATGTGAATGAGTTTGACAATTGTGATGGAGATGGTAATGATGGAGTTAGTGATGATGGTCGTGCGGATGGTGAAAGTGATAATGATCGTGCGGATGGTGAAATTGATGATAGTCGTGGGGATGGTGAAAGTGATAATGATCGTGCGGATGGTGAAAGTGATAATGATCGTGCGGATGGTGAAATTGATGATAGTCGTGGGGATGGTGAAAGTGATAATAGTCGTGCGGATGGTGAATGTGATGATGGTCGTGCGGATGGAGAAAGTGATGATGATCGTGGGGATGGTGAAAGTGATGATAGTCGTGGGGATGGTGAAAGTGATGATGATCGTGTGGATGGTGAAAGTGATGATGGTCGTGCGGCTGGTGAAAGTGATGATGATCGTGTTGATGGTGAAAGTGATAATGATCGTGTGGATGGTGAAAGTGATGATGGTTGTGGGGATGGTGAAAGTGATGATGGTCGTGGGGATGGTGAAAGTGATGATGGCCTTGAGGATGTTAAAAGTGATAATGGTCGTGTGGATAGTGACAGTGATCCTGGTAGTAATATTACTTTTCGTGACAATAATTTGACTTTCAATTTAAATTGAAAGATCAACGAACACTGTGATGAGAGTAATAACTTACCAACCATAAACTTTTCATACAAGAGAGCAACTGTTGTCGCTATAATGAGAATGATAACAAATCTGAAGATTCGTCTGGACATGGTTGCTGACGTGGGGTGTCCCGTCTCTGACCTGACGACCAGGTTGTGTGTCTGAAGTTGGGAAACAAGTAACCTTCTTATAAATGTGATGGCTACATTTAGTGGGTGTGTGTGAGCAAGTGTGTCTGTGTTGATGTGGACATGTGTGTAAGTGTGAGTGTTTGTTTGAGTGTGTGTGTGTTTGTATGAGTATGCATATGGAAGTAAGTGCGTGCGTGTGTGCATTTGCATGTGCGCTCGTGCGTGCATGTATGAGTATGTGTGAGTGAGTGTGTATCTGTATTATATAACCCAGAATGGTAAAATATATTATTTTTTGCTTAATAGTTTTGCCAAGTCAACAGCCTAAATTTTAGTCTACTATTTTCGAAGTCTAATTGTTAAGTCAGCAGCCCCATTTTAGTCTACTATTTTCGGAGTCTAATTTGTTAAGTCAGCAGCCTCATTTTAGTCTACTATTTTCGAAGTCTAATTGTTAAGCCAGCAGCCATTTTAGGCTACTATTTTCGAAGTCTAATTTGTTGAGTCAGCAGCCCCATTTTAGTCTACTATTTTCGATGTCTAATTGTTAAGTCAGCAGCCATTTTAGGCTACTATTTTCGATGTCTAATTGTTAAGTCAGCAGCCATTTTAGTCTACTATTTTCGATGTCTAATTGTTAAGCCAGCAGCCATTTTAGTGTACTATTTTCGATGTCTAATTGTTAAGTCAGCAGCCATTTTAGTCTACTATTTTCAATGTCTAATTGTTAAGTCAGCAGCCATTTTAGTTTACTATTTTCGATGTCCAATTGTTAAGTCAGCAGCCATCTTAGTCTACTATTTTCGATGTCTAATTGTTAAGTCAGCAGCCATTTTAGTTTACTCTTTTAGAAGTCTAATTGTTAAGTCAGCAGCCATTTTAGTTTACTATTTTCGAAGTCTAATTGTTAAGTCAGCAGCCATTTTAGTTTACTATTTTCGAAGTCTAATTTGTTAAGTCAGCAGCCATTTTAGTTTACTATTTTCGAAGTCTAATTGTTAAGTCAGCAGCCATTTTAGTTTACTATTTTCGAAGTCTAATTGTTAAGTCAGCAGCCATTTTAGTTTACTATTTTCGATGTCTAATTGTTAAGTCAGCAGCCATTTTAGTCTACTATTTTCGATGTCTAATTGTTAAGTCAGCAGCCATTTTAGTTTACTATTTTCGATGTCTAATTGTTAAGTCAGCAGCCATTTTAGTTTACTATTTTCGAAGTCTAATTGTTAAGTCAGCAGCCATTTTAGTTTACTATTTTCGAAGTCTAATTGTTAAGTCAGCAGCCATTTTAGTTTTCTATTTTCGAAGTCTAATTGTTAAGTCAGCAGCCATTTTAGTTTACTATTTTCGAAGTCTAATTGTTAAGTCAGCAGCCATTTTAGTTTACTATTTTCGAAGTCTAATTGTTAAGTCAGCAGCCATTTTAGTTTACTATTTTCGAAGTCTAATTGTTAAGTCAATCATTACTGAATTAGATGAGCAACAATTTGGATTCAGGTTTTCTGGTCACTTCCAGCTCTTATCTCAGACATCGCATTTCTGTGGTGACAAACTTTCTTTTGTGCTTGGACGTAAATGACCGTGTTTGACATTGCCAACATTGCTTTGTTGACCTTCTGCCAAGCCATTCTCTTAATTTGTTTGGTATCTTTTCTCTTTGTTTACCTCTGTCTCTTAGTCCCTCTATTTTTCCAGTTATCACAATATATTCCAGCTGTTCCCTTTTCATTTCATGGCCAAAAATAATGTTTGTTTCTTCCTAATATTGGAAATTATCTCACTTTTTGCTTTGGCCTCTTTCAGAACGTTTTAATTACTCTTATTAGCTGTCCATGGTATTCTCAACATTCTTCTGTAAAACAATACAGCCTCCAGTGATTTTCTTGTCTGTCGTACTACTGTCCATGATTCACATCCATATGTTAAGACTAGCTCTACATAACATTTAAGAACTCTTTTTCTTGTTTCTATTGTCAAAAATGGATTGCACAGTACCTTCATCATATTTTGGAAAGCTGCTTTTGTCTGAGCCATTCTACATCTAACCTCTGTTGTACATCTACCTCTGTTGTACATCTACCTCTGTTGTACATCTACCTCTGATGTACATCTACCTCTGTTGTACATCTACCATCTGAAGTTAACAATGTTCCCAGTTTTTAAAATTCATTTACCTGTTTTAATATTGTTCCACTTGTCTTTATCGTGCACTGCGGTGATGTCATTTTCTTTGTTGTTACTATTACTTCTGTCTTTTTGATATTATGTTATTTGTTGACATTACTTGATTCTGTTAATGAACTCGATAATAAACACACAGAACAACCTGGATCTAGATACAAGTACGCTCAGCGTCAAGGTGACGTTAAAATATGGCACGCCGTTGGTGACAGTTTATCTTGACACCACCTTTAGTCGTCATGTTCAAATACTTGACATATACATAACATACATAACCGTATTGACAAAACACACATCATAACTTGCTTTAAATCTCGTTTCAGCTAACCAATGTATAAAAAGATAACCTTCTTAATGTCAGACTTCTTTTTAGGACGAACACTATTACATCTCACTCATTATTGTTTTAATCAAGTCTACAATAAACTGAAATTCTACGGACTGGTTGGTCTCGAGGCAAGACGCCAACCTTGAGACAGAGAGGTTGTGGGTTCAAATACCGGCTGCACCAGTTGCAATTTTTATTTATAATTTCTCTCTCCAGTAACCACCCCTGGTCTCAGCAGCAAGGCCCCGCTTGAAACGTCAATTACTCATCGACGAAATGATGTGAATACTTCTGAAGACGGAGTTATCTGCTTGTATGGCGAGGGACCCCTGTACACACAGCTGCCAGGGAAAAATGGATTAACACGTAACATTCAGTTCCTAGTCTCTAGGGACTTCGTCAGAGGTGAAAGATGGCGAAGGACAAAAAAATATAAAAAAATCAACACTAATTATGTAGTTTTGATGTGACATTCATGGCCTTCCTACAGCAGGGTCTCTCTCTCTGTGTCTTCACTGATTACCAGCAGGGTCTCTCTCTCTGTGTCTTCACTGATTACCAGCTGGGTTTCTCTCTCTCTCTCTGCGTCTTCACTGATTACCAGCAGGGACTATCTCTGTCTCTCTCTCTCTCTCTCTCTCACACTCTCTGCGTCTTCATTGATTACCAGCTGGGTTTCTCTCTCTCTCTCTCTGCGTCTTCACTGATTACCAGCTGGGTTTCTCTCTCTCTCTCTGCGTCTTCACTGATTACCAGCAGGGACTATCTCTGTCTCTCTCTATCTCTCTCTCACACTCTCTGCGTCTTCACTGATTACCAGCTGGGTTTCTCTCTCTCTCTCTGCGTCTTCACTGATTACCAGCTGGGTTTCTCTCTCTCTCTCTGCGTCTTCACTGATTACCAGCTGGGTTTCTCTCTCTGTGTCTTCACTGATTACCAGCTGGGTTTCTCTCTCTGTGTCTTCACTGATTACCAGCTGGGTTTCTCTCTCTGTGTCTTCACTGATTACCAGCTGGGTTTCTCTCTCTCTCTCTCTGCGTCTTCACTGATTACCAGCAGGGTCTCTCTCTCTGTGTCTTCACTGATTACGAGCTGGGTCTCTCTCTCTGTGTCTTCACTGATTACCAGCTGGGACACTCTCTGTCTCTCTCTTTCTCTCTCTGCGTCTTCACTGATTACCAGCTGGGTCTCTCTCTCTGTGTCTTCATTGATTACCAGCTGGGTTTCTCTCTCTCTCTCTGCGTCTTCACTGATTACCAGCTGGGTCTCTCTCTCTCTCTCTCTCTGTGTCTTCATTGATTACCAGCTGGGTTTCTCTCTCTCTCTCTGTGTCTTCATTGATTACCAGCTGGGTTTCTCTCTCTCTCTCTCTGTGTCTTCATTGATTACCAGCTGGGTTTCTCTCTCTCTCTCTGTGTCTTCACTGATTACCAGCTGGGTCTCTCTCTCTGTGTCTTCATTGATTACCAGCTGGGTTTCTCTCTCTCTCTCTGCGTCTTCACTGATTACCAGCAGGGACTATCTCTGTCTCTCTCTATCTCTCTCTCACACTCTCTGCGTCTTCATTGATTACCAGCTGGGTTTCTCTCTCTCTCTCTCTGCGTCTTCACTGATTACCAGCTGGGTTTCTCTCTCTCTCTCTGCGTCTTCACTGATTACCAGCTGGGTTTCTCTCTCTGTGTCTTCACTGATTACCAGCTGGGTTTCTCTCTCTCTCTCTGTCTTCACTGATTACCAGCTGGGTTTCTCTCTCTCTCTCTCTGCGTCTTCACTGATTACCAGCTGGGTTTCTCTCTCTGTGTCTTCACTGATTACCAGCTGGGTTTCTCTCTCTCTCTCTGTCTTCACTGATTACCAGCTGGGTTTCTCTCTCTGTGTCTTCACTGATTACCAGCTGGGTTTCTCTCTCTGTGTCTTCACTGATTACCAGCTGGGTTTCTCTCTCTCTCTCTGCGTCTTCACTGATTACCAGCAGGGTCTCTCTCTCTGTGTCTTCACTGATTACCAGCTGGGTCTCTCTCTCTGTGTCTTCACTGATTACCAGCTGGGACACTCTCTGTCTCTCTCTTTCTCTCTCTGCGTCCTCATTGATTACCAGCTGGGTCTCTCTCTCTGTGTCTTCATTGATTACCAGCTGGGTTTCTCTCTCTCTCTCTGCGTCTTCACTGATTACCAGCTGGGTCTCTCTCTCTCTCTCTCTCTGTGTCTTCATTGATTACCAGCTGGGTTTCACTCTCTCTCTCTGTGTCTTCATTGATTACCAGCTGGGTTTCTCTCTCTCTCTCTGTGTCTTCATTGATTACCAGCTGGGTTTCTCTCTCTCTCTCTGTGTCTTCACTGATTACCAGCTGGGTCTCTCTCTCTGTGTCTTCATTGATTACCAGCTGGGTTTCTCTCTCTCTCTCTGCGTCTTCACTGATTACCAGCAGGGACTATCTCTGTCTCTCTCTATCTCTCTCTCACACTCTCTGCGTCTTCATTGATTACCAGCTGGGTTTCTCTCTCTCTCTGCGTCTTCACTGATTACCAGCTGGGTTTCTCTCTCTCTCTCTCTCTGCGTCTTCACTGATTACCAGCTGGGTTTCTCTCTCTGTGTCTTCACTGATTACCAGCTGGGTTTCTCTCTCTCTCTCTGTCTTCACTGATTACCAGCTGGGTTTCTCTCTCTCTCTCTGCGTCTTCACTGATTACCAGCAGGGACTATCTCTGTCTCTCTCTATCTCTCTCTCACACTCTCTGCGTCTTCATTGATTACCAGCTGGGTTTCTCTCTCTCTCTGCGTCTTCACTGATTACCAGCTGGGTTTCTCTCTCTCTCTCTCTGCGTCTTCACTGATTACCAGCTGGGTTTCTCTCTCTGTGTCTTCACTGATTACCAGCTGGGTTTCTCTCTCTCTCTCTGTCTTCACTGATTACCAGCTGGGTTTCTCTCTCTCTCTCTGCGTCTTCACTGATTACCAGCTGGGTTTCTCTCTCTGTGTTTTCACTGATTACCAGCTGGGTTTCTCTCTCTGTCTTCACTGATTACCAGCTGGGTTTCTCTCTCTGTGTCTTCACTGATTACCAGCTGGGTTTCTCTCTCTCTGTCTTCACTGATTACCAGCAGGGACTCTCTCTGTCTCTCTCTCTGCGTCTTCATTGATACCCAGCTGGGTTTCTCTCTCTGTGTCTTCACTGATTACCAGCAGGGACTCTCTCTGTCTCTCTCTATCTCTCTCTCACACTCTCTGCGTCTTCATTGATTACCACACGGTGCGTTAACTCAAATAAACCTCTCACCAAAGCCCTCGTTCGTTTCTCCAACTGCGTGCTTAACGATCAGAAACAAGTCTAGTTCATAACTTTGTCCCACTTATTTGCTTGTTGTGTTTCCTTATTCAGCCATTTCTTCACTCACTCATCCCTTTGATTATGTTCTGTTCATTGTTTCATAAACTCAAGCGTTCTATCTCCCTAACCACACAGGCTCTCTCTCTCTCTCTCTGCGATCAGGACTCAATCAGAGTAGGATTCCAGACTCCCACTTGAAGTCAGCTGTCAGGCTAAGTGTGTTGATCGCCCCCACAGACAGAACATCACAAGTAGAGTTCGCCAGATCCACTCTGATTGAACACCCGTTAATACGTTGCACTGTGTTCTGCGACAGTGGCCCAGTGCATTCGATTTCAGCCAGCATTTTATTCGGGTTTGCTTTCCTAACCTTTGATTGTCCCCAATCTTCCTGCAAGGTAGCAGGTTGTCTTTTCTGTAGGGGGATTCTGCCCTTAGATGGCAGGCCCTCCCAGGTTTACGAGCACCATCTGCCCGAGTCACTAGAGGTGACTAACACAGACACGGACACACAAAGATGTGAGATGTGACTAACACAGACATACACACACAAAGATGTGAGATGTGACTAACACAGACACGGACACACAAAGATGTGAGATGTGACTAACACAGACACGGACACACAAAGATGTGAGATGTGACTAACACAGACATGCACACAGCGATACGAGGCATGACTAACACTGACACACATCAAGATATATGACACATGACTAACATAAACATGCAGATAAAGATATGAGATATAATTGACATAGACATGCACACACAAAGATATGACACATGGCTAACATAGACATGCACACAAAGATAAGAGATATGACTAACATAGATATGCACACACAAAGACATGATATGGGACTAACATAGCCATGAACACACAAGGATATGAGATGTGACAAAAACAGACATGCACACACAAAGATATGAGATATGACTAACATAAACATGCACACAAAGATATGATATATCACTAACCCAGACATGCACACACAAAGATATGACATATGACTAACACTGGTGCACACTAAGATATGAGATATGACTAAACACAGACACACATAAAGATATGACATATGACTAACACTGGTGCACACTAAGATATGAGATATGACTAAACACAGACACACACAAAGATATGACATATGACTAACACTGGTGCACACTAAGATATGAGATATGACTAAACACAGACACACATAAAGATATGAGATATGATTAAACACAGACACACATAAAGATATGGGATATGACTAAACACAGATACACATAAAGATATGACATATGACTAACACTGGTGCACACTAAGATATGAGATATGACTAAACACAGACACACATAAAGATATGAGATATGATTAAACACAGACACACATAAAGATATGAGATATGACTAAACACAGACACACATAAAGATATGAGATATGATTAAACACAGACACACATAAAGATATGGGATATGACTAAACACAGATACACATAAAGATATGAGATATGACTAACACTGGTGCACACTAAGATATGAGATATGACTAAACACAGACACACATAAAGATATGAGATATGATTAAACACAGATACACATAAAGATATGAGATATGACTAAACACAGACACACATAAAGATATGAGATATGACTAAACACAGACACACATAAAGATATGAGATATGACTAAACACAGACACACATAAAGATATGAGATATGACTAAACACAGACACACATAAAGCCACACGCTAACCACACGCAAACTCGAGTGTTTTTCCTGGATTATGGCCCTTTAGGCCAATTTTTTTTTACCGAAACCACAGAAAAATTGTACAGAGAAAAATGAAGAGACGCGTTATTACTGTCTGCCTTTGTTCCTGACTTTACCTCCATGTTCTTCCACAATCTTCTATCTACAGCGCATTGTATCAGTTCTGTTGTTGACTGTTTTCCATGCCATAACACCTAGCTATCCAGTATTTTGTCTCTCCTACCATTATCACGAATAACAGTTACCATCATTACCACTACCATTACCATAATCACCACTACCATTACCATCATCACCACTACTATTATTATCATCATCGCTACCGTTATCATCATCACCACTATCATCATCACCACAACCATTATCATCATCATCACCAATACAATTAGCATCATCATCACTAACATTATCATCATCACCACTACCATTAATATCCTCACCACTACCATTATCATCATCACCACTACCATTACTATCAACATCACTACCATTACCATCATCACCACTACCATTATCATCATCACCACTGTCATTATCATCATCACCACTGCCATTATCATCATCACCACTATCATTATCATCATCACCATTATCATTATCATCATCACCACTATCATTATCTCAGAGAACCACTAGCATCATCATCGCCACTACCATTATCATCATCACCAATCCCATTGTCACCATCAACATTACCATTGTCACCATCACCACTACAATTATCGTTATCACCACTACCATTGTCACCATCACAACTACAATTATCGTTATCACAACTACCATTGTCATCAACACCACTACCATTATCATCACCACAACCATTATCATAATCCCCACTACCATTGTCATTATCAACACTACCATTGTTATTATCACCACTACCATGGTCACCATCACCACTACCATTGTCATCATCACCACTAACATTATCATAATCACCATTATCATCATCACCACTACAATTGTCACCATCACCACTAATATTGTCATCATTACCAATATCATTATCATAAAAAACACTACCATTGTCACCATCACCACTACCATTGTCAACATCACCACTCTCATTGCCACCATCACCACTACCATTGCCATCATTACCACTATCATTATCATAAACACCACTACCATTGGCACCATCACCACTACCATTATCATCATCACCACTACAATTGTCACCATCACCACTACCATTGTCACAATCACCACTACCATTATCATAAACACCACTACCATTATCATAATCACGACTACTATTGTCGCCATCATCTCTACCATTGTCACCATCACCACCAACATTGTCAACATCAATACTACCATTATCACCATCACCACTACCGTTGTCATCATCACCACTACCATTATCATAATCACCACTACAATTATCATAATCACCACTACCTTTATCATAATCACCATTACCATTGTCATCATCACTACTACCATTATCATAATCATTACTACCATTGTCACCATCACCCCTAACATTGTCAACACCAACACCAACATTGTCACAATCTCCACTATCATTGTCACCATCACCACTACCATTGTCACCATCACCACTACCATTATCATAATCACCACTACCATTATCATAATCACCACTACCATTATCATAATCACCTCTACCATTGTCATCATCACTACTACCATTATCATAATCACAACTACCATTGTCACCATCACCACTAACATTGTCAACATCACAACTACCATTGTCACCATCACCACTACTATTGTCACCATCACCACTATCATTGTGATCATCACCACTGCCATTATCATAATCACCACTAGCATTGTCATCATCACCACTATCATTATCATCACCACTACCATTGTCATCATCATCACTACCATTATCATAATCACCACTAACATTGTCATCATCACCACTATCATTATCATCACCACTACCATTATCATAATCATAATCACCACTACCATTGTCATCATCACCACTGCCATTATCATAATCACCACTACCATTGTCATCATCACCACTACCATTGTCACCATCACCACTAACATTGTCAACATCAATACTACCATTGTCACCATCACCATTACCATTGTCATCATCACCACTACCATTATCATAATCACCACTACCATTATCATAATCACCACTACCATTGACATTATCACCACTACCATTATCATAATCACCACTACCATTGTCATCATCACCACTACCATTATCATCACCACTACCATTATCCTAATCACCACAACCATTGTCATCATCACCACTACAGGTTGTTAACACAGCTAGCCCACAAGATGTATTAAGGCTGGTTGTTAACACAGCGAGCCAATGAGATTTATTGAGACTTTCAGTTGCCAACGAAATGTATTCAGATCGGTAATCACATGAGCAACGTTCACCTCTCAAGAGCTTATATGGTCATTATCACGTAAAATTTTTTTTCAGAAACTAGTTATTATAGAACATAAAAGTTAAATAATATATATTTAAGTAGTGGGTGGATGTGATGATGATGATGATGGTAGTGGTGATGATGGTAATGGTAGTGGTGATGATGATAATGATAGTGGTGATGATAGTAATGGTAGTTGTGATGATGATGATGATGATGATGGTAGTGGTGATGATAGTAATGATAGTGGTGATGATGGTAATGGTAGTGGTGATGATGATTTAATAGTGTTGATGATGATAATGATAGTGGGGAGGATGATGATGGTAGTGGTGATGATGATAATGGTAGTGGTGATGATGATTTGGTAGTGGTGATGATGATTTGGTAGTGGTGATGATGATGATGGTAGTGGTGATGATGATAATGGTAGTGGTGATGATGATAATGGTAGTGGTGATGATGATTTGGTAGTGGTGATGATGGTGATGGTGGTGGTGATGATGATAATGGTAGTGGTGATGATGATTTGATAGTGGTAATGATGATAGTGGTGATGATGATGATGGTAGTGGTGATGATGATGATGGTATTGATGATTGATGATGAGTATAATGATAGTGGTTATGATGATTTGATATTGGTTGTGATTATGATAATGGTAGTGGTGCTGATGATAATGGTAGTGGTGATGATGATGATGGTAGTGGTGATGGTGATAATGACAGTGGTGATGATGATAATGGTAGTGGTGATGATGATAATGGTAGTGGTGATGATGATAACTGTTAGTGGTGATGATGATGATGGTAGTGGTGATGGTGATAATGACAGTGGTGATGATGATAATGGTAGTGGTGATGATGATAATGGTAGTGGTGATGATGATAACTGTTAGTGGTGATGATGATAACTGTTAGTGGTGATGATGATAATGGTAGTGGTGATGATGATAATGGTAGTGGTGATGATGATAACTGTTAGTGGTGATAATGGTAGAAGAGAGAAAATACTGGATAGCTTGGTGTCATGGCATGGAAAACTGTCAACAACAGAATACGATGCACTGTAGATAGAAGGTTGTTGAAGGACATGATTGCCTACGTCAACCGGTATGGCACGTGGTGATGATGGTGATAATGGTAATGGTGATGTTGATGATGATAATGGTAATGGTGATGATGATGATGATAATGGTAATGGTGATGATGAAGATGATGATAATGGTAATGTTGTTGATGATTCAATTTTTTTTTCACAGTAGTTTGTCATTGAGACTTTAGTTGATGTGTTCATTTGTGCGTTTATATTAAGAAAGAAATAAACAAACGTTTTAAGAAATAAACAAGCGTTTTAAGAAATAAACAAGCGTTTTAAGAAATAAACAAGCGTTTTAAGAAATAAACAAACGTTTTAAGAAATAAACAAACGTTTTAAGAAATAAACAAACGTTTTAAGTAATAAACAAACGTTTTAAGAAATAAACAAACGTTTTAAGAAATAAACAAGCGTTTTAAGAAATAAACAAACGTTTTAAGAAATAAACAAGCGTTTTAAGAAATAAACAAACGTTTTAAGAAATAAACAAACGTTTTCTATGGAGACAAATAATAATCAATGAATATTATTATAGAGGGAAACTTCCGAGGCGATATCAAGGCACAGCACCTTGCCACGAAAAACTTTCAGTTGCCACACTTTCGTGGCAAGGCGCTGTGCCACCGAGTACGGGTTCGATCCTGCTTTTGTCCATATTTTATTCTGTTGTTGATTATTTGTCAATTTTTCCGAGTGCTGTAAACATACCTCTACCTCTGAATTGATTCGTTAAACGTTTTTTTTTTTTTAATGTTACATGTGAAATATTTAGAAGAATCTGTATCTTAAAATGTCACAACTTTTACAGTCAAAAATAAAATATTGCATCCACAAAATATTCTCAGATTTGCACAAATTTAGTCCGTATGTTATTACAATTAACTAATTACTGACATATCATTCACAGATAAGTATTTGCTTTAGCTAACAACTTTACATATCATGTATGATGTCACAAATTGAAACCACCTCCACATAAAACACCACATGTAAGAATGAGGGAGAATGTACATTTAATTATTATACCTTTAGCTAAAACGTACAAAAACTATTCGTTTAAGAGTATATATTTGCTACAGTTCATCTATTTCCTCATGTAAAGAGTAATTTAGTAAAAGAAAACTTGTGTTCGATTGAGATAGTTTCTACTTGTACAGTAAACAGGGCACTATCTCAAGGTCAAATAGAAATAGTTACTCACATAAAGAATTCCGTAGATTGCTAGAGTAATCACAGATGATTCTTATATCAAATTGCCCGTCATACAAGTAACTTGACTATATGTCTACAACTATGCTAGTATCAATGTATCAGATGTTCATTCTTGTCTCAATCTGTGCATGACATGTTACGTTCCGATGGTTTTCAAATTGAGACCGGAATTGAAAATCGCGATGACGATACAGGGTTTGTCCGGAGTTGAAGTAAAGCTGGCAATCAAGAATTTAGTCACGAAACAGAATAAATATCTGAACAATTTGTTTCCAATATTCACGATTCAGGGCACAGACACTGTGTAGGCTGATCCTGTCCATTCCTTACTCGTGTATTACCACATCTGTCTCTGTCCGCTTTGTTTTTTTGTTTTTTTTTACTTTGTCCCGTAAAATAGTTTAGTTCCGTTCAATGTTTAGTTTAGTTTACTTTAGTTTATGGATCATCTTAACTGCATATCGGACATGTCGACAAGTGCCCAGATCTCTTCCCTAGTATGTCCCATAATGTGTGGTGGAGGCCTTAGGTAACACGACAGTGGTGACGCCAAAGTTCTGAGTTCATCTTTACGAGTTATTGACGACTGACATAATCCTGCTCACAAAGCTGAGAACGTCACAATATTGGGTTGCACTCAGGCCTTCTCTATAGTTGTCTGTGAACGACTCCACTCATGTGCTACTTCTTATTCTTCTGTCTACCCATATAAAGCCCCTTTCTGTAACCTCCAGATTTGACCTACAGTCTGAACATGGTGTAGATTCATGATCTTTGTTTGAATCATTGGTTCACTATACCCCCAGAGGACATTCAGAATGTCAGCCTGGTCCACTTCACGTCCTTTACCCATGACAACCGTTTCAGCCTGGCTGTCAGCTCATTCGTTTCATTTCACTTCCGATAGTCCAGGGATTAAAATAAAATATTCCCCACTCAGTCCTGAGTTCTTTAGTGATGACAACCAGTGTAGTCGAGCCCAGCCTCCTTCAATCATCGTGAGCATGCTCATCGAGTCACCCGCACACTAGCAGTGTTTAATGAGAAGGACGTAGATGAAAGCAGAGACCATGAAATGGATTCTGAATAATTTGGTGGATATGTTAAGGCAAATAAGTTGGAGTTTCTTACACAGACAGACACACATATATAGGAACGTGTTGTGCAGGAAAATAGGACATACATTTACTAACAGTTAGAATTGTAGTTAGAGTCCACACAAGGTGTAGATTAGCCTGGTGATAGTGGATACATCTCTTGCCATCAACAGTTTCTGACACAGACAGACACACATAAATGTTGACAAGCAGAAAGCCGCGGAAAGCTGTGTAGCGGAGGTGTGTACTGCAGTGTAGAACAAGCATATAGCAAATATTAGATTCAACAAATATGTGAGAAGAACTGAAGATAGTAGCGTGAAGCGGCGATACGAAGTTACAGTAACGTCGAAGTATAAAGGGAAAGAAGCGAATTGACGTCGTAACATTTGAGGCCCATGACAATTGATAATGAAGAAAGTAGTGCATAAATAAACCACACAAAGAATACATCTTACATTGACGTTACACTTAATATTCGTGCGCAAAAGTCGTACAGTGTAGGTGTACTTTTACACCAATATCATCGCACAGAAGATGGCGTCTCTTGTTTCACTGATGTGTTTTCTAAATCAAAATCGCTGTTCCACTAACTTCAATCTGATTGTATTTTCACGTCTTCCCTGTATCCGGATAACTTGAAGTAAAATGTGTGTCTCATGACTCATCAAACTTATTGTTCTCATGTTACAGTTCTCTACCTCATCACTCCTTGTTATTGGCCACGTATTATTGTTATTATTGATGTAATAATCACCACTTGGGAAAATAATGTTTACAACATGCAGGATGTAGCTGTGAAATTTAATGTCAGAACATCTACAATTTAAAACCTTGTCATGTTATCAACCCAATACTTTTCTTTTGATAACCGTTGACTTTAAGAGTGAGTCAGATTTTAATGCAGAGCAGCTCGAGTAAGTCATGTCGAGGCCCTTGACTAGATAGATCTTACACCATTAAGCGGCTTATACAGCTTGTTTCACTCGCTATCGAACTCGATGTATCTGTCACAGCTTGTACAGAACGACAAGCTCGCACCTCTATACCAACTCATTTCCCAGGTGGGAAATTTGGGGGCTTTGGTAGCCTAGTTGGGGACCCCACTCGACTGGACTACCGACGTTCGTCAACAACCCGCGTTCGACTCCTGCTGGAAGCAGCGTGAGTTTTCTTTGTTGTTAGAAAAATAAGTACTCTCGCGGTTGACCCAGCCGCTGGCTGCAGTGGGTACCATGGTATTACGCTGGGAAGGTGAGCAATGCCACCTGGTATCGTCAGTTTCGATGCTTGAAGCGACACTATCCAGAAGTCTCCGTACACTTTTGGATAGGCGGCCAGGAACATTTGGGTGAAACTTCGGGTGCTCAGACGCCGAATCAAGTTTCGTACTTTACCTTTACCTTTATCTTTCCCAGTTGTCTTGTATGACCAGACCCGTTTTAGAGGTAGGCATTACAGCACCACTCTGAGCAAACCATTAGTTCTCAGTTGTTTTTATTTAGTCTACACTGACGGCTCTAGTAAATGAGTGGCTGTGCACACCTCGATAACTCTTTATACCGCTTGATCGTCTTCAAAATTGTCTAAAAACAAAAACATCACTAATTGCAATGTCGTTGTATAACAAAAAGTGCTAATGAATGTCAAGACGATGTTTAAATTGGTTTCTAGCAAACAAGGTCATGTTCTGCTAACGGGGAACCACCAGGGACTGTAACTCTGTGGTTGTGGCTGGCGTTCCAGATTGTGCTTCATGTCAACACGACCTTGAGCTTCCTGTCTTGTTTAAAGGCAACAAAAGATGGCTTGGCGAATAGACACAATTCAAACTTATCGATTTTTTAAATCCTTATATAACCACTCCTTCTCTATTTTATACAGGAATAATTCCATATTTTACTGCATATAACAACTACTATGGATATATAACCAGCGCTGGGAAATGTAAAACTGAAATAAACAAAATAATAGAAATGGTAACAAGTAATTTTAATGCTAGGAAACATATACTAACATCAAAACAAATAACATCAGGGCTAAATCTAAGAATATCAAAATGTTATATCTTCTTAACATTCCTGTTGGTGTCAAACATGGACACTAGACAAGGAAACAGAATACAAAATTGAAGGCTATATATAAAAGAATAGGAAGAATTGGATGGAAAGAAAAGAAAAGAAACGATGCAGTTTTAAAACAACTAAAAATGAAAAGAGAACTGGTAAATACAATTCTAACAAGACAAATTAGACTTCTGGGCATGTTAAAATACACAACAGCCTACTAAATGTAATCTTGGAAGGGACAATACAAAGCAAAAGAGGTAGATGCAGACCAAGACTAACATGAACGAGTAACATCAAAAGATGGACAAATCAGCCTATGACAACCTGCACCATCAAAGCAAGAGACCTAGCGAAATGCTGCTCCATGTTAGCCAACCTTCGATGCGGAGACGACACTCAATGATGATTGCATAAACATTTCTACACTCAAAAACTAGTATAGAAAACCATGTTACATACCACTCATATTTCCTTGAAATTAATGGACAGGTGTTATCTCTAGTGACTTAACCAGGAAATATCGCTAGAGCTAAAACAGGCCCTCTACAAGGAATTAACCACCATACTATTTTCTATAAACTCTAACCTGAGTACTACACCAAGAGACAATCTAACCAAAAAAACCATCGCAGTATTAGACTCAGGAAAACTTATCACAAATAGACCAGAAGCGAAGAATTAAGAAAAAAAAATGAATGATTGACAGTAGAGCCCCCGTCACGCCAAGTGGCGTATAGGTAATATGGTGTTAGTGACCATAAATGTTACACACCTTCGGCATATGATTTTTGGGGTAATGTGGTAAATGATTGACGGTGGATCCACTTAAATAAACAACATGTGTAGGTGATGAGTTAGGATAGACCAAACAAAATATAATACAACGAGCTATCAACACACCCATAGATGGATTTTGTCGCTGAACGTCGATGCTGTGGATGGTCTAGACTCACGTGCACTCACTCAGCCGCACGGTCCAGAACCCGTTTCCACGTTATAAACTGGCCAACTCCAGTAAATCGCTCTGCAGCACGCGGATACACCGTGAGCCTTATACAAATTAAATTAATTTCGCGTCCTTGACGACACACCGGCGAAAACAAACCGCCATTTTGTCACGCGTCTTCGTCACGCGTCACTTTTTACGCGACAAGAACAGGAGTCGTCAGTCGCTGGACACTGCGGGACTTGCTAAGGAGGGGATCTGAGCACCTATGGACGTGTTCGGAGTGCAATGATCATGACCCGCTAATAACTCAATAACTCAATATCAACACACCCAATACGAACAATAAAACCAAGGGCTGATAACAACAGGGTTTAGTGATGAAATAGTACACTATAAAGTATAACAGCGGGAAAGGCCAGCAGACTGCAAAAATAAAAATAAATAAAAAATCTTAAAATTGAACTTTTCCTTTGAAGTTCATTATCCAGATTTTCAACATGTTGTGAATGTTAACAAATGATACGAGTGTAATAGCACTGGCCACCCCAGTCTTCATTGAGCATATGAAGTTGGAGTAATTGAGATGATCAAAACTATTTTGTTTTTTTTCTCTTGTGTCGGAAAAAGGCTATTAATTTGTCTTTCTTTGATAACGTTCTCACTAATCCACTGTATCTTTTTCCTCTTCTGCAATGATCACATTTAATGTTGCTAGTGACGATTTTCTTGACAAGGTGGGACCGCCAGGGTTGTGACTCCCAGTCGTCGACCTCCCTGGTTCATGACTCCCAGACTGTGACTTCATGACTTTAGGTCATGACTCATGACGTCGACCCCCTGGGTCATGACTCTCAGGGGTCGACCTCCCTGTGTTATGACTTCCAGGCGTTGATTTCCTTGGGTAATATCTTAAAGGCGTTGACCTCCCTGGGCCATATCTCCCAGGCATCGACTTCCCTGGGCCATATCTTCCAGGCATCGACTTCCCTGGTCATGACTCTTAGGTGTTGACCTCCCTGGGGCATCGACTTCCCTGGCCATGACTCTTAGGTGTTGACCTCCCTGGGTCATGACTCCCAGACATCGACCTACCTACCTCATGTTAGGTATCTTCAGCCGCCGGCTTTATCCAAATTCGATCCTCCAGTCTGCCATCAAGCGGGTCCGCCTTATCTCCCGTCCCGAGGCACTCACCCCTTCCAACTGCTCCCCCCTCTGAGAGAACCATACTCACTCTCACCTATTACCCTCACAACTTAGCTGCTGTGAAGATACTCAACCGCTACCGTTCCATTCTCCTCTCTGATCCCACCACCCGTCTACTTTTCAGTGATCCCCCGATGATCGCCTTCAAGCGCGACAGGAATTTGGGAGATATTCTGGTTAGGAGCCATCTCCCTCGCTCCGACCCTCAACACTTCGGCACGGCCCCCTGTGGTCGGTACTGTATAACCTGTGCCTATGGGCTGCCTACTGACTCGGTCTCATTCCCTAATGGACGGTTCGAGAGCAAGCATGGCTTCACATGTGTGTCCCGTAACATAATTTATGCCATCATTTGCCAACGATGCCACGTGACTTATATTAGCGAGTCTGGGAGACGATTAGCGAAAAGATTTTGTGAACATCTACGAGATGCTCAACAGAATACTGGCGCTCCAGTGTCTTCCCATTTCAACTCCCCAGACCACAAGGGCAAAGACGACATCCGTTTCACTGGTATTGTCCTTTGTCACTCTGGCGACCGCAGCCGATTTGCTTTGGAGAATCGCCTCATAGTCCAGTATGGATCCCACGAGGCATGAATGTATCACACTCGTACACATAGTTCCCTTTCGGTTACTCCTTCCCTTTTGCACAGCCTTCTCTACTACCCACGTTTGGGCTCTTTAGTCTATCTACTATGCCAAGCTATTCATAGTTCACCTCCACTCGTCCCCATTGAGACACTTCGGTGTTCTCCTATACCCCTTTTTTCTGTGCTACTTACCCCTCATATGTTTTTATTGCATCCCACTCTCAGCCTTTCGAGTACCTGTTAGTCTACTGTTCTATTCTTTCTCCTTTGTGTTTGCACACTAACCCCGGTGTGCACTCTTCTGGTTATGTGTGCGTTATGCGCACATTCCTACACATATACGATTGTCCCCGTATGGGTGTGCACATGCATGTATGTGTTCATATGTATGGGCATTGGTATATATATATATATATATATATATATATATATATATATATATGCATGTATGTATCTGCATGTATGTATGCATATATATATATATATATATATGTATATGTATATATATGTATGTATATTTATGTGTGTTGATATGTATAAGTAGGTGCATGTCTGTTTGTACGTGTATATATGTATGCACGCATCTGTGTGTGTGTGTGTGTGAATACATGTACTTACGGGCCCTTAGATACTTTTAGACATTGTCAGTGTCTTTGCAGTCGAGGTAACACAGACAGCGTCCTCTCCCCCCCCCCTCGTGTATTTTTAGAACCCTTCACCTGACCAGAGGGTATAATTACAGCTACACCCGTGTGACTCGCCCTTTCCCATTCTGACCACGGTCCACGACACAGGGAAGTCATTTTTCTTTTCTTTAACCAATTTCGATTATTTTGTTTTGTATGTTTCGTTACAAGTTAGCTATGTAGGATCAGTTTTATTTACTTACATATCTGTGTTTGCGTGTTGTTTGTTTATTCCAGCTGAAAGCCTATTGAGCCGAAACGTCGTTAAAATCTGTGTCGTCTACTAATAACGTAAAGCTTTTACCATACCATTTTTTTTCAATTCTTTTTTCCAATTTTCCCAGGCATCGACCTACCTGGGTCATGACTCCCAGACATCGACCTACCTGGGTAGTGAATCCCAGACATCGATCTACCTGGGTCATGACTCGTAGGCATCGACCTCCCTGAGTCATGACTTCCAGACATCGACCTCCCTGGGTCATGACTCCAAGGCATAGACCTCCCTGGATCATAACTCCTAGACATCGACTGTCCGCTACATTGAGCTCTAAAGCTTACAATATATATTCTACACACAATAACTACTTATTCTGCGCAACACTTATGCTAAAAACTGAGGTCTCTACCCGGTCGTATTCTTACCTGTCTTCGATTTTTCCTAGTACATTGATGTCCTCTTTATGGTGGCAGTAGTCTACAATGACTTGCCTTTGCTACGTTATTTTATATAGACTCGCGTGAAATCTGCTTTGGCATACTGTTAATTCAGCTGGAAGGAGTGAATCAGAAAATTATAATAGGTGGTAAAGATAGATCGAGCTGTGAACTTCATTCCTTTGAACTATCGGTACTGCAACCGTCTGGTATAGCTCACCTACGGTCGATGATGTAATCTTTTATCGCTTATTGTCCGCAGCCCGGATATTCCAGGATTAAACTGTTGCTATTACGTGTTAACTTACGTGGTCGATGTATAAATTAGTCGCCTAGTCGATGAAAATCAGAATATTTTGAGATTGTTGATGTCTCGGTTTCGCCAGAGCCATCATGACGCTCTTCGACTGACTCAGCAATAGCCTTCATTGTTCTGTTTACATTATCCACTTTACTCCTAAACTCTTTATTAAGTCGTAGAAGGATGAGGTCTTGCTCTAATTTCAACAGCGAACACTTTAACTTGAACCCCTGCTGTCTCAACCTGGTGGTGAGATCCTTGTATTTGGCTTGTTTAAATACACTCTATTCATCTATCCTGGACAGCAAATTGATAGTTTTATGTATAAAATAAACTTACGCATATACAAGGTTTTTTTAAAAAAATGGAAGTATTAGTACTAGTGGTAGTGTTGTAGCACTTTGTTCCTCTTGCAATTTTTATTTTTTTAAAATAAAGGTAGTCAGAATTATGTCAGTGTAGTCTATCATTGGTAGTCAGAATTATGTCAGTGTAGTCTATCATTGGTAGTCAGAATTATGTCAGTGTAGTCTAAGTAGTATACAATGGCATTTAGGACCGTGGAAAGTTCGTTCAAACGCGCATAAATTCTTATATAAATAGTCTACACGCAGATCAACGCACATTTTTTGGTGCGGTTTTTCCTTATATGAGAGTCTTCATTTTTTCTTATATGAGAGTCTACCCGCCCATTTTGGTTCCGGTGACCTCTCGGTTGACCTCTCAACCTCTCGTGGTGTTGTGAAGGCGTCGAAACGCACATAAATCCTTATATAAATAGTCTACACGCGCATCAACGCACATTTTTTGGTGCCGTTTTTCCTTATATGAGAGTCTACCGTTTTTTCCTTATATGAGAGTCTACCCGCCCATTTTTGTTCCGGTCGTGGTGACCTCTCGTGGCGGCGTCGGGTGACCTCTCGTTGACCTCTCGTGGTGGTGTTGTGGTGACCTCCCGCGGCGGTGGTGAAGGGGCGGTGGTGGTATCATAAATCTATTATATTCTTTGTACTTTCAATGGTGCCGTAACTTTCATAAATCTATTCTTTCTTTATAATCTCAGACAATAAAAAACAGTGACAAGTTTATTTATTTATTTATTGTTTTATTCGTATATATTGAACAATCGATAACACATGGTTTTGACAAAAATGTATTCTTTAACTAATGTACATTATACTCATATTTAATATATAGAAAACAAAGTAGTTTATTTACAAGCAGTAATACATGATAGTGTTAAATGGATAAAGGGGAGGTGGTCACGTTGTCAGAATGGACCTGTCGCTTGTTGTAGAAATAGGAGAGTGAGTTCCGATGTTGTGTATATGTGTATACCGACCCCTTGTATGTTTTAAACCCTATGTTTTTACCACCCCCGGCTTGTTTTTTGGTTAGGACCTCTGTAAAAGTATTCTTATCTAAATTGTTGTGACGTTTATTAAGGCCCTTGGTGCTAACTTTAGCATAATCCCCAAAACGGTAATAGGTCTTGCTACACAAGGAAATCATCCCATTCCCCGAATATTCCAACTTGAACAGACCAGGAGTCCGTTTGTCGTATAACTGTCTCGTCTTACAATCTGAACAGTCATACTTTACGCCCCTGTGTTGAATGAAATCGGCCCGATGGACTTCACAAGTCTCTGAAAGGAACCATTTGTCGTACTGTGAGAAAAACTCATCTACCTTATCGGTTTTAACGACCTCTTCTAACGATGACTCGCTGAGGGCCAAGTACAGGCTATCGGTATCCATCTCACAGAGTTGAAAGTTGGACCTAGCTACAAACTTATCGAGGAAGTCATAATAAAATTCCAACATCCGCAATTTGGCGTACTGGTAGACGAAAAAACCAATCTGCGAAGGAAGATCCCACATGATACCTCTTTTGCCCATCGATACCTCGTACAGGTCCTCACCAATAGATGTCATGTTTTTAAATCGTGGGTTATTTACCAACTTGGTTGTATCAGCCCCCTCTTTAACATAGGAGACGTCCACGTGTTTCGCCATATTCGTCAAGGTCTTCCCGTAGGCCGAGTTTCCTAAGAGCTTCATCGTGTCGCTTACTATAGATTGACTTGGATCTAAATCACCAGCCCGACGCGCCTCTGTGACCTTGTCCCCAAACTCCTTAAAACAACTAATGGGTAGGTACTCTACCACCTGATAAATTTTTGTTACCTCTAGCCCATGCTCTAAATACCACTTTAACAGGGGTGTGGCCAACAGAATCTTTGTTCCACTATAACTACCCACGAGAGTACGTCTGGGGGTACGTATTAGTTTGTTTTTGGTGGCGTACTCCCGCATAAAGGGACCGATATCATCTAGACCTACATCTACATTTTTAAAGATGGGGGTCATCTCACTAAAATGCTCCTTTAACTTATCGGGAACGTGAATGTCGCACTCGACGAGCCCAGAAAACGACTCGTCTGAAACTGAATCTATAATGGCTTTATCAGTGATTGGTTTATATTTACCAAAAGATGGTTTAGAACCACGTAGGTTCTCATCTATAAAGACCTGAATAGCTTGCGTTGTTTTCTTTAACCGTTGCCACTCACACTTCCACATAACGACTACGCGAACACGGTCGAGGCTCTTTAAATAAGCCGTTATTTCACAGGTTTTCGCGTACAAATCAGCCAACTGTATATTATTCACCGGATTGACTTCTCGATCCCTGGTGATGTCACAGTTTGGATGACCGTGAAAGAGACAGCCATGGAACTGATACACGGTCCTACTGGATTTATCCCACCCATCCACTCTAATCTTGCGCTCACCCAAAGCGATCTCGCGAGCATTAAACGGGGTTCTCAAATGAACCTGGTTTTGGTGGGCAATCCATGTCAGATACTCTCTGCACTGACGCGTGTAGTAGTTCATTTTAAGGGGTTTATACCCATCTTCAGCCTTGCGTATGACCGTATAATCGGTGGGCATCTTTTGCATAAGTGCCCATAGATAAAGGGCGTTGGCATCATAGCCTTTAATGGATTTGACCAGTTTTCCGCCCCTAATAAAGGTTTTATCCTTCTCGTGGTACCGATGAAAGATAATAGAGGGGCCTCCGACAATATTCTGTCTTATGGTACGATGCAAATCGGCTTCCATTTTTGCAATCAGGGAAAAACCCACATCCCTGGAGAGAGTTTTAAATAGATACCTCAGAGTTATTCCGGGGACCGAAATCGCATTCTTAAACATATCGATGTCTAATTTCCTATAAAACCAAAACTGTTGTGCTAAGGCCTCTAAGAAGGGGACTACATCTTTATTATTATACCAAACTAAAAAGTCCCTAAGGGTCGTCATTTTATTGTCCTTCCAGACCTTTTTACATAGAGCATACTCCTCCTCGGAAATATTACAATTTTTTAGTTTCGAAAAGAACGCTTCGTATGGGGGTAACTCCCTCTCATTCAACTTATTTAAATCGGTTACGTACTCGTAACAGAAAACACCCTTTGTCTCCTCTACTTTATAGGCTGCCAAGTACTTGCTATAACTAAACCCAGGGGCTAAATAATTTACTATATCTAGGAACTTTAACTTTTCTGTTGCAATACACATAAAGTTATTATTTCGTTTAACTATAAAATTTATTTCACCAAGTCTGTTTTCTTCTTCTTCTATCCGCTCCTCCTCATCATCCTGTATCACACTTTCCTGCTCGTGCTCCTCATCCTCTCCCTCGTCTTCCTGATCGCTGTCCTCAATATAATCAACACTCTTTCCAGATGTTTCAGGTACGGAGGCGGCAGCGAAGTAATGTATTAAATACGGCTTTATTAAATTTATGTCGTACTTGCCCGAGTTGAAACCTATCACCGGGAGCTGTTTCAAGTAAGCTTTTAGACGACCTCTTGGGTCAGATTTCTTCCGATCACGCCTTTGCGCACATCCGGCCAGCTTTTCAAACAATTCTCTGTAATCCTCTTTTACAATTTTATACGCCTCCTTCGAGATAGATGTTAGAACCTTAAGCATTTTATTTACTAATTTCTGAGGATCTCCCTCGCTGACAAAACAGACGGGATCTTCAAACCCAGGAACGTTAGACGCCACAGATACAGATAGAGGGACATGTTTTGCTAAAAAATGTGTACTAGCAGAGGTACCTTTGGTGGTGGGCAAGTTGGTATTATCAAAATAACATTCCATATCAAAGGTGGCCCTAAACGGATACACGAAACCGCCGGGTACGTCAATACCCTCTTCCTCTATTACATCCCCAATAGTCTCGCTAGGTGTATAAATTCCACCTCTAAAATAATCTTTAGGTTTACCACCATTACATGTTTGGGCATTTCACGGTCATCCAAACTGTGACATCACCAGGGATCGAGAAGTCAATCCGGTGAATAATATACAGTTGGCTGATTTGTACGCGAAAACCTGTGAAATAACGGCTTATTTAAAGAGCCTCGACCGTGTTCGCGTAGTCGTTATGTGGGAGTGTGAGTGGCAACGGTTAAAGAAAACAACGCCAGCTATTCAGGTCTTTATAGATGAGAACCTACGTGGTTCTAAACCATCTTTTGGTAAATATAAACCAATCACTGATAAAGCCATTATAGATTCAGTTTCAGACGAGTCGTTTTTTGGGCTCGTCGAGTGCGACATTCACGTTCCCGATAAGTTAAAGGAGCATTTTAATGAGATGACCCCCATCTTTAAAAATGTAGATGTAGGTCTAGATGATATCGGTCCCTTTATGCGGGAGTACGCCACCAAAAACAAACTATTACGTACCCCCAGACGTACTCTCGTGGGTAGTTATAGTGGAACAAAGATTCTGTTGGCCACACCCCTGTTAAAGTGGTATTTAGAGCATGGGCTAGAGGTAACAAAAATTTATCAGGTGGTAGAGTACCTACCCATTAGTTGTTTTAAGGAGTTTGGGGACAAGGTCACAGAGGCGCGTCGGGCTGGTGATTTAGATCCAAGTCAATCTATAGTAAGCGACACGATGAATCTCTTAGGAAACTCGGCCTACGGGAAGACCTTGACGAATATGGCGAAACACGTGGACGTCTCCTATGTTAAAGAGGGGGCTGATACAACCAAGTTGGTAAATAACCCACGATTTAAAAACATGACATCTATTGGTGAGGACCTGTACGAGGTATCGATGGGCAAAAGAGGTATCATGTGGGATCTTCCTTCGCAGATTGGTTTTTTCGTCTACCAGTACGCCAAATTGCGGATGTTGGAATTTTATTATGACTTCCTCGATAAGTTTGTAGCTAGGTCCAACTTTCAACTCTGTGAGATGGATACCGATAGCCTGTACTTGGCCCTCAGCGAGTCATCGTTAGAAGAAGTTGTTAAAACCGATAAGGTAGATGAGTTTTTCTCACAGTACGGCAAATGGTTCCCTTCAGAGACTTGTGAAGTCCATCGGGCCGATTTCATTCAACACAGGGGCGTAAAGTATGACTGTTCAGATTGTAAGACGAGACAGTTATACGACAAACGGACTCCTGGTCTGTTCAAGTTGGAATATTCGGGGAATGGGATGATTTCCTTGTGTAGCAAGACCTATTACTGTTTTGGGGATTATGCTAAAGTTAGCACCAAGGGCCTTAATAAACGTCACAACAATTTAGATAAGGATACTTTTACAGAGGTCCTAACCAAAAACAAGCCGGGGGTGGTAAAAACATAGGGTTTAAAACATACAAGGGGTCGGTATACACATATACACAACATCGGAACTCACTCTCCTATTTCTACATCAAGCGACAGGTCCATTCTGACAACGTGACCACCTCCCCTTTATCCATTTAACACTATCATGTATTACTGTTTGTAAATAAACTACTTTGTTTTCTATATATTAAATATGAGTATAATGTACATTAGTTAAAGAATACATTTTTGTCAAAACCATGTTTTATCGATTGTTCAATATATACGAATGAAACAATAAACTTCCATTCTGATGTGACCACCTCCCCTTTATCCATTTAACACTATCATGTATTACTGCTTGTAAATAAACTACTTTGTTTTCTATATATTAAATATGTGTATAATGTACATTAGTTAAAGAATACATTTTTGTCAAAACCATGTGTTATCTATTGTTCAATATATACGAATAAAACAATAAATAAATAAATAAACTTGTCACTGTTTTTTATTGCCTGAGAGTATAAAGAAAGAATAGATTATGAAAGTTACGGCACCATTGAAAGTACAAAGAATATAATAGATTTATGATACCACCACCGCCCCTTCACCACCGCCGCGGGAGGTCACCACAACACCACCACGAGAGGTCAACGAGAGGTCACCCGACGCCGCCACGAGAGGTCACCACGACCGGAACAAAAATGGGCGGGTAGACTCTCATATAAGGAAAAAACGGTAGACTCTCATATAAGGAAAAACGGCACCAAAAAATGTGCGTTGATGCGCGTGTAGACTATTTATATAAGGATTTATGTGCGTTTCGACGCCTTCACAACACCACGAGAGGTTGAGAGGTCAACCGAGAGGTCACCGGAACCAAAATGGGCGGGTAGACTCTCATATAAGAAAAAATGAAGACTCTCATATAAGGAAAAACCGCACCAAAAAATGTGCGTTGATCTGCGTGTAGACTATTTATATAAGGATTTATGCGCGTTTGAACGCACTTTCCACGGTCCTAAATGCCAGTGTATACTACTAGTCTATCATTGGTAGTCAGAATTATGCCAGTGTAGTCTATCATTGGTAGTCAGAATTATGTCAGTGTAGTCTATCATTGGTAGTCAGAATTATGTCAGTGTAGTCTGTCATTGGTAGTCAGAATTATGTCAGTGTAGTCCATCTTTGGTAGTCAGAATTATGTCAGTGTAGTCCATCTTTGGAAGTCAGAATTATTTCAGTGTAGTCTATCATTGGTAGTCAGAATTATGTCAGTGTAGTCCATCTTTGGTAGTCAGAATTATATCAATGTTGTCCATCTTTGGTAGTCAGAATTATTTCAGTGTAGTCCATCTTTGACCTTCCAGGCATGTCGTAAGAGGCGACTAAGGCGGTTGATCGATGGCTTGACAAGCTGTCATTGTAAAAAGTATTGTTATGGAAACAGTGCCATATATTTTAGAGCAGTGATTTCTGCAATATGTGCCATTTTGGCACGCAAGGTTTCTGTTTTTGAGATTGTGGTTCTGCCCTATGTGCCGTCTTCGGCTCGAAAGGACAATAGATAGATAGATAGTCCATCTTTGGTAGTCAGAATTATATCAGTGTAGTCCATCTTTGGTAGTCAGAATTATATCAGTGTAGTCCATCATTGGTAGTCAGAATTATATCAGTGTAGTCCACCATTGGTAGTCAGAATTATATCAGTGTAGTCCATCATTGGTAGTCAGAATTATATTAGTGTAGTCCATCTTTGGTAGTCAGAATTATATCAGTGTAGTCCATCATTGGTAGTCAGAATTATGTCAGTGTAGTCCATCTTTGTTAGTCAGAATTATATCAGTGTAGTCCATCATTGGTAGTCAGAATTATATCAGTGTAGTCCATCATTGGTAGTCAGAATTATATCAGTGTAGTCCATCATTGGTAGTCAGAATTATATTAGTGTAGTCCATCTTTGGTAGTCAGAATTATATCAGTGTAGTCTGTCATTGGTAGTCAGAATTATGTCAGTGTAGTCCATCTTTGGTAGGCAGAATTATTTCAGTGTAGTCCATCTTTGGTAGTCAGAATTATTTCAGTGTAGTCCATCTTTGGTAGTCAGAATTATTTCAGTGTAGTCCATCTTTGGTAGTCAGAATTATTTCAGTGTAGTCCATCTTGGTAGTCAGAATTATGTCAGTGTAGTCCAACTTTGGTAGTCAGAATTATATCAGTGTAGTCCAACTTTGGTAGTCAGAATTATATCAGTGTAGTCCATCTTTGGTAGTCAGAATTATATCAGTGTAGTCCATCTTTGGTAGTCAGAATTATGTCAGTGTAGTCCATCATTGGTAGTCAGAATAATGTCAGTGTAGTCCATCATTGGTAGTCAGAATTACGTCAGTGTAGTCCATCTTTGCAAGAAAAAAATAATACAGTAGTAATTCACGAGTTAGTGAAAATTGAGGCAACAGTAGAGTTTGGGCACTATTCTTTGTTTTAGTTAACGAGTTTACTAATAATTGCATTCGTATTAAAAAAGACTAATGTTGTGAGTAATTTGATTTTAACAACGATAAACATTTCCGTAAGTTATCCAATATTATCACAGTAATTGTGTCAACTGGGAATGTTGTTATCCAATATTATCACAGTAAGTGTGTCAACAGGGAATGTTGTTATCCAATATTATCACAGTAATTGTGTCAACTGGGAATGTTGTTATCCAATATTATCACAGTAATTGTGTCAACTGGGAATGTTGTTATCCAATATTATCACAGTAATTGTGTCAACTGGGAATGTTGTTATTCAATATTATCACAGTAATTGTGTCAACTGGGAATGTTGTTATCCAATATTATCACAGTAATTGTGTCAACTGGGAATGTTGTTATCCAATATTATCACAGTAATTTTGTCAACTGGGAATGTTGTTATCCAATATTATCACAGTAATTGTGTCAACTGGGAATGTTGTTATCCAATATTATCACAGTAATTGTGTCAACTGGGAATGTTGTTATCCAATATTATCACAGTAATTGTATCAACTGGGAATGTTGTTATTCAATATTATCACAGTAATTGTGTCAACTGGGAATGTTGTTATTCAATATTATCACAGTAATTGTGTCAACTGGGAATGTTGTTATTCAATATTATCACAGTAATTGTGTCAACTGGGAATGTTGTTATTCAATATTATCACAGTAATTGTGTGAACTGGGAATGTTGTTATCCAATATTATCACAGTAATTGTGTCAACTGGGAATGTTGTTATCCAATATTATCACAGTAATTGTGTCAACTGGGAATGTTGTTATTCGTGACTGTTAGTATAGAGAACGAGTGTGTTCACATGGAACAACTGAGAAATGAGTTCCTATACTCTAGAGGTGCGGGCGTGTTGTGCTATACAAGCCATGACCGATATATCGGGTTCGATAGCGAGTGAAACAAGCTGTATAAGCCGCTGAATGGTGTGAGTCCACTGAAAGTCACGATTTTGTCTGTAAAGATCTACCTTGACAAGAGTCGCGACATACAGTAAAGTAAAGTACGAGACTTGAACCGGCGTCTTAGCACGCGAGTTTCCACCCATATGTGCTCGGTCGCCTTTCCAGAAATGTTCTGAGATTTCTGGATAGTGTCGCTTTAAGCATTGAAACTCACGATGCGAGGCGGCATTCCTCACCTTACCAGGGTAATACTCTGGTACTAATTTCTGCCAACGGCTGGGTAGACTGTGGGGGTATTTTTTTTTCCCAACCAAGTGTCGCGACATGACTTACTCGAGCTGCTCTGCATTAAAATCTAACACACTCTTTAAGACAACGATTATCAAAGAAAAGTATTGGTGCGATAACATGCCAATGTTTTAAATTGTAGATGTTCTTATATTTCATCTCAAAACTACATCATATACGTTGTAAACATTATTTTCCTAACTGGTCATTGTTACATCATTAATAACAATAATAGTGGATGTTTCGACTAGCAAGGAGGAGTGCAGTGGCATGAGAACAAAAAAGTCTGGTGGGCAAGATGGAGGGATGGAGGTGGCAGGGAACAATCACTAACATAGAATTATGGAAATGTACCAGTCAAATACCAGTGGATAAAGAGACACAGCGAGGACGATGGCGCTGGAAAGGACACACACTGCGGAAGCCAAATGAAAGTATTACATGACAGTCTCTTTTTTGGAAGCCCCAAGGAGGGAGACACAGAGGAAGACCAAGGAGAAGACAGATGGAAGCAGAGATGAAGATGATGGGGAAGACTAGTAATGATCTTAAAAGAATGACAAGAAACAGAACGACGTGAAAAGTGTTTGACGAAGACTGATGCTCCACAGGGAGCTGAAAAGGTAAACGAAGATAAAGTCTGATAAGTCATGAAACACAGATTTTACTTCAAGTTATCCGGATACAGAGAAGAGCTGAAAATAAAATGAGATTGAAGTTAGTGGAGCAACGATTTTCATTTAGAAAACAAATCTATGAAACGAGAGAAGCCATTTTCTGCACGAGGATGTTGGTGTAAAATTACACCTAAAGTGTACAACATTTGTGTACACATATTCAGTGTAACGTCAGGGTAAGCGGTTTTCTTTATGTGCTTTATTTTTGCACTACTTTCTTCGTCTTCATTCTCTATTGGCATGTCCTCAAATGTTACGACGTCAATTCGGTTCTTTCCCTTTATACTTCGACGTTACTTTAACTTCGTATCCCGCTTCGCACTATTATCTTGAAGTCTTCTCACCTATTTGTTTATTCTAGTATTCGCTATACTCTTCTACTACATTGCATTACACGTCCCCGGTACACAGCCTTCCGCGGTTTTCTACTTAGCAAGATTTACAACCTGACTAATCCACAACATATGTGGGCTCTAATTTCGATTCTAACCAGGAGTGAATATGTTTGTCATATTTAGTGAATATGTTTGTCATATTTAGTGAATATGTTTGGCATATGTAGTGAATATGTTTGTCATATTTAGTGAATATGTTTGTCATATGTAGTGAATATGTTTGTCATATTTAGTGAATATGTTTGTCATATTTAGTGAATATGTTTGTCATATGTAGTGAATATGTTTGTCATATTTAGTGAATATGTTTGTCGTATTTAGTGAATATGTCTGTCATATTTAGTGAATATGTTTGTCATATTTAGTGAATATGTCTGTCGCATTTAGTGAATAAGTTTGTCATATTTAGTGAATATGTTTGTCATACTTAGTGAATATGTCTGTCGTATTTAGTGAATATGTCTGTCATATTTAGTGAATATGTCTGTCGCATTTAGTGAATAAGTTTGTCATATTTAGTGAATATGTTTGTCATACTTAGTGAATATGTCTGTCATATTTAGTGAATATGTTTGTCATATTTAGTGAATATGTTTGTCATATTTAGTGAATATGTTTGTCATATTTAGTGAATATGTTTGTCATATATATTGTGTGCTGCCAATGCCAGACCTGGACCCTAGATGTACGAACAATAAGAAAAATAACCTCTACTGAGATGAAATGTGTTAGACGAATGACAGGAAACAGTCTGAGAGACAAGATCAGAAATGAAGAACTGAGAAAAAAAGCTACGAATAGTCCCCCCAATGAATATATAAAGAAACAACAGATAAAATGGTTTGGCCACGTGACACGGCAGAAAGATCAAAACACAACACAACGAGCCCTCAATAAACGTTGCCAGAATACCAGACCCAAGGGTCGACCACGAAAAAGATGGATCGATTGAATACTAGAAACACTAGGAAACATAACAGCAGCAGATGAGCAACATTCTAACAGAAAAGCAAAAGCCCGCAAATTATATCTCGACGCTGAAAGGCAAATGAGGAAGGAAAAAAGAAGTTTGTCATATTTTCCACTAAAATACAACTCTATCAAATTCATGAAAAAAAACCCTCTTATTAACTCCTATATCAAGCAGCATCTGTTTATTTTTGTTTTTCATACTTTTGTCTCTCCCCTCCATTTAGTTTCGAAACAAAGCCGCCTTTTATTATAGAAAAACCTGCTATAGGTCGTTTCAAAATATTTTGAAGGTGTTTAAAATTCCATATCTCTGCAACCAATTGATTGATAGTGCTGAAATTTTGCATATGGTCTTGTGATTTTTTGGTCCCAAGAAGTACATTCATTTCCTCACCAACAAACGTATAGTTTTAAATATTCTTTATTTGAAGTATACAAATTTAAGGCATTTTGGTCAAACCATATATTTGGAGGAATTACCGCTTCATATGAGTGAGCACCCACGGACTTGTCATCTTGAACGTAATGCGCGCCAATTTCCCTGTTTTAAGCACTAAAAAACACATAAAACGCGTCATAGTTATAATTTTATATCCGGTGCATCCCATTTCCTGTCGTTTTGTTGTGATTTATGTGCAACGGCGTATCCTAATTATTGGGTAATTTCGTTAAATTTGTGATCTGTTAGTCAATGGGTATAAAAGTAAAGTTCCTTACATTGCAATCAGTGGCAATAAAGGTGTATAAATATTTTTGCATAGAAGCTAAGCGTGGAAAACTGTATCGAAGCATCTCAAAGCCAGAAAAGAGAACTATTCACGCATTGGGTATAAGCAAACGCTTTTTCAAACAAGTGCTTAAAGCTAACGGAGTGTCCAGTTCAATCAAGACTAGGACGCTAGGAAGAAAGAAAGTAGTAGATAGTTTTGACAAGGAAGTGATTAGAAGAGCAATTTGTAAAATGTTCGATTCCAAAGAAACTGTGACTTTAAGAAAACTGAAAATTCGACTGAGAGCAGAAAATGACAATGTTGTGTCGAAAACAACATTATGGAGAACTGTTAGAAGCATCGGTTTTACGTTTAGAAAGTACGATAGTGGTAGAAATGTCATCTGCGAGAAGCCGCACTTAGTTTCTATGAGGAGTAAATATTTACGTGAAGTACGGGAAATGCGTAACCAAGGTTATGATATTGTATTTCTAGATGAATCTTGGATAAATTCTCACCACACAAGTGCAAAGGAATGGCAGTTATCAGATGGAAGTATTAAAAGTTGTGTACCCACTGGAAAAGGACAGCGTATTATAATGGCACATGCAGGCAGCCGAAAAGAAGGGTTGGTGAAAAATGCAGAACTTATATTCACCTCTAATTATACTGACAACAGGGACTATCACACCGAGATGAATGGCCATATATTTAGAGAGTGGATTGAAAATACTCTTCTTCCAATTCTAGACAGACCATCCTGTCTGGTAATGGACAACGCGTCGTACCACAACGCTGTGGCAGAAGAAGACAAAATTCCTACATCTACCAGTACAAAAGATGTTATAAAGATTATGCTAAGAAAGGAAGGAATTCCATTTAACGAGGGATTTTTGAAACCTGAATTACTGTCACTTGTTAAGAAATCGCAAAAGACCAAAGTATTCCAAATAGACAAAATCATTCAACAGCATGGTCATACGTGCTTGAGACTGCCCCCTTATCATCCACAATTAAACCCCATTGAACTCGTTTGGGCAAAAATTAAAGGGCAGGTGGCAGCTGAGAATACAAGTTTTAAACTATGCGATATAAAAGGACTGACATATGCTGCTCTATCACAGATTGACAAAGATTTTTGGTGCAAATGTGAAGATCATGTCTTAAAAGAAGAAAATGACTATTGGAAAAAAGATGGACTATCGTTCGTTCAGCCCAGATTAGTAATCAATATGTTAGACTCCTCTGATTCAGAATAAATGAAATAATAATGGACGTTTTTATATGTCCGCATGATCAATCTTTAGCTAAAGTTGATAACGTTTTGAAAATGTAAAGATTCTTGATATGTGTACTGCAGGCATGCAAAGAAACTAAATCACTTTCATGTGTCTTGTTTACGTAAAATAATGAAAGTCACATGGAAAGACATAAAACGAACAATGTAGCTCTTTACAGTGAAGAGGATCCCGTGCTTACATCGGACTCTTTAGTCACATGCGTACCCATAAACAATAACTTTGCTTGATATGTCATGCTCGTTATCGCTCGCAACGGATAATTAATTTTTTAAAATGTATTCTTTGTTGTATATTGTTTAAATAGTTTTCATTAATGGAACTGTTTATACGCTGATTTGTTTTAGACCGTCTGTAAAGGCTATAACATTGACATTCTCATAGTATTTTAAAGAAAGTAAACAATAGAAAGTAAACAGTTGATAAACGCCTCCAACTTTCAAGTTGTGTAGAGACGCCTATGTCGAGAAGCTGATTTCCATTAATGTACGGTAAATTATTTTCTCCAGGAGCAAAAAGATCCGTAAATTCACTGAGATCAAAGGAAAGTGCTGCTTCATGATGAAGCATACTTCCTACATCATTAAATTTTGTGAAATCGGTGGGACCTTGGAAAAACAAGGCCAGATGCAAAAAATCAAGTTTGTAAGTGCAGGGAAAGAGGAGATATTTCATGTTAATCGTGAACATTTAGATTTGAAACGACCAATAGTTGGTCATTATGGCTTAGGCGAAAGGAATGAAAGAGGTGAGAAACTTATTGAATGGGCAAGAACATACAACATGATGATAGGAAACACCTGGTTTAAGCAACATCCAAGATGTCTGTGGACATGGAAAAACCCAGGAGACAACGCACGTAATCAAATTGATTACATAATGATAAGCAATAGATTTAGAAAACGTCTGGTGTGTGTGAAAACTACACCAGGGGCAGATTGCAATAGTGATCATGTACCAGTTGTGGAAAAGCTTAGAGTAAAATTAAAAACAACAAAACGAGCCTCAGTTAACATCAAGTTAAATTTAGATTTACTCAGATCAGACAAGAAGTTGCAAGACAATTATAAATTCACAATTCAGAATCGGTACAATGCAATAGAGAAGGTACAAAGCATTGATGAACAGTGGGAAATGCTAAAAGAATCAATGCAACAAAAATCAAAAGAGTTCATAACACCAGTGAGGACAAATTCAAGAAAGAAATGGATGACAGATGACATTTTGCAGCTAATGGATACAAGAAGAAGAAATAAAGAAAACATATAGATGAGAATAAGAGATTAAATAAAGAAACTGTAATAAATTGCAATGAAGCAAAAGAAGCATGGCTAAAAGAGAGATGCAAAGAGATTGAAATGCAGCAAAAAGGAGATCCTTTTTGCTATGTACAAACAAATTGAGGAATTAACAGGAAGAAAAACGCAATTAAAAACGGGATGTTTAAGATCAAAGAAAGGAGAACTGTTGATTGATACAGAAAGCATAAGGGAACGAAGGACATAATACATTAAAGATCTTTATAATGATGAACGAACAGAAGTAAATAATAATGGGAAAGGACCAGAAATACTTAAAGAAGAAGTGGAAGACGCGTTGCGAAATAAGAAAGCAGGAAGAGCCCATGGACCAGATAATATAACTAATGAAAAGATTGAAGCCATGGGTGATTTTGGAATAGAAAAAATAACAAAAATATTGAATGATATCTACAACAGCGGATATATCCCAGACGACCTCCTAAAATAAATATTCATAGCCCTACCAAAGAAATCTGGTGCGATTGAATGTGATGATCATCGCACAATAAGCCTTATGAGTCATATGGCTAAGATATTACTAAGAATCATCATGTGAAGAGTGCGAAACAAAATCAGTCCAGAAATTAGCGATGAACAGTGTGGTTTTGTTGGAGGTAAAGGAACGAGCAATGCCATATAAATCATAAGATCTTTAGTAGAAAGAGCCATAGAGGTGAAAACAGATCTATACCTATGCTTAATAGATAATACCAAGGCAATTGATAAAGTAAAGCACTAAGAAATAATCACAATTTTAGAAAACATAAACATAGCCAGCAAAGATCTAAGAATAATAAAGAGCATGTACTGGCAACAAACAGCGACCATAAGAAGTGGAAACCAATTGGGAATGTTTCAAGAAATAAAACAGGGTGTTAGACACGGTTGTGTTCTGTCACCAGATATGTTTAATATTTATAGTGAGATTATTTTAAGATCCATAAGTGGTATGCATGGAATAACAATTGGAGGCCATAATATAAATAATCTAAGGTATGCTGATGATACAGTCTTAATCGCTGAGAGTGAAAATGAGTTACAAGAAATGTTGGACATTATAGTGAAAGAACGCATGTATACTGAGTGATTCGATAAGCATGATAAAAAAAAGTGGAGGCAGGCTCCGGAATGGGTAGAGTCGTTGCAGAAATCCAAAATACGTAAGGTCACCTTTGTCTTTGTCCCTGGACATGCGGGAGTACGGGGAACTGAAAGAGCGGACAGGTTGGCTAGCTGCGCTGTCGTTGAGGACGGGCAACCGATGGATCGGGCGGACATCATCAATGCACTCCGAGATGTGGGAAGAGCACAGGACTTCGACAAACACAGATCAACGTCACTTCTTCGGATGATGGAAATGGGAGTTAAGATGGGCACAGCCAGAAATGAGAAACTTAGTGGCCGTGTAAGAAGACTTATCAACCAACATAGAACTGGAGTCGTCAGTCGCTGGACATTGAGGGAATTGCCAAGGAGGGGATCTGAGCATCTATGGACATGTTCGGAGTGCAATGATGATGACCCGCAAATAACCCAATAACACAATTGAAAGAAAGCAAAAATAAAGGACTCAGCATTAATAGCAAAAAGACAGAGGTAATGGTAACAACAAGGAAAAAGACATCACCTCAGTGCAAAATAAAGACAAGTGGAACAATATTAAAACAGGTAAATGAATTTAAATATCTGGGAACTTTGTTAACCTCAAACGAAAGATGTACAAAAGAGGTGAGATGCAGAATGGCTCAAGTAAAAGCAGTTTCCCAAAAAATGAGGAAGATACTATGCCATCCATTTTTGACAATAGAAACAAGAAAAAGAGTTCTTAAATATTGCATAGAGCCAGTCTTAATATATGGATGCAAATCATGGACAATAGGACAACAGACAAGAAAATCACTGGAGTCTGTAGAAATGTGGTTTTACAGAAGAATGTTGAGAGTACCATGGACAACTAAGAAGAGTAATGAAGATGTTCTGAGAGAGGTCAAAGCAAAAAGAGAGCTAATTTTCAATATTGGGAAGAAACAATCATCATTTTTTGACCATGTAATGATAAGAGAACAGGTGGAACATGTTGTAACAACTGGAAAAATTGAGGGACAAAGAGATAATAGGAAGCAAAGGGAAAACAATATCAGACAGCTTAAGAGAATGGCTTGGCAGAAGGTCAACAACAAAAATGACAAATAGCTGTCGAGATCGAACGTTGTGGAGAGACATGATCACCTACGCCAGCAAGCCCGGTACTTGATGATGATGGTGATCAGGGTTATGTACATCCATTAGAGCAGGTGGTAGATGGTGTTGCCGCCAAGCAGTGCCGGTTGTGGTCCCAACTCCGCGATGGCAGGCAAAGGAGCTCATGTATAGAGACAATGGCTGCGATCTCAGACTAGTACAGTCACTGCCAAGAAGGAAAGGCATGGCAATCTACTTTCTTATATTGTCTAGAACAATCATGACAAAACACATATGACAAAGTAAAGCATGTGGAAATAATCAATATGCTGGAGAAATTAAACACTGATGGCAAGGATCTGCGAATCATAAAAAAAACATGTACTGACAACAAACAGCAACTATACGAATTAGCAACCAAATAGGACAATTTCAATATATAAAACAAGGAGGCAGACAAGGCTGTGTTCTGTCGCCGGATTTGTTTTCACTTGACAGCGAACATATTATGAGATCAATAGTAGACAAAAAGGAACTAAAGTCAACGGTCACAACATAAATAATTTGCGATATGTGGATGATACAGTCTTAATAGCAGAGACAGAGAATAAACTACAAGAAATGATGGACATAATAGTAAATGAAAGCAACAAGAAAGGTCTCAGTCTGAATAGTAAGAAAACAAAAGCAATGGTCATATATCAGAAACAATCAAAGAGAGTAAGTTTATGAAAGGTTTTGTGTTTAGAGAGTGAGTTTATGAGAGGTTTTGTGTTTAGAGAGTGAGTTTATAAGAGGTTTTGTGTTTAGAGAGTGAGTTTATGAGAGGTTTTGTGTTTAGAGAGTGAGTTTATGAGACGTTTTGTGTTTAGAGAGTGAGTTTATGAGACGTTTTGTGTTTAGAGAGTAAGTTTGTGAGAGGTTTTGTGTTTAGAGAGTGAGCTTATGAGAGGTTTTGTGTTTAGAGAGTAAGTTTATGAGAGGTTTTGTGTTTAGAGAGTGAGTTTATGAGCGGTTTTGTGTTTAGAGAGTGAGTTTATAAGAGGTTTTGTGTTTAGAGAGTGAGTTTATGAGAGGTTTTGTGTTTAGAGAGTGAGTTTATGAGAGGTTTTGTGTTTAGAGAGTGAGTTTATGAGAGGTTTTGTGTTTAGATAGTGAGTTTATGAATGGTTTTATGTTTAGAGAGTGAGTTTATGAGAGGTTTTGTGTTTAGAGAGTGGGTTTATGAAAGGTTTTGTGTTTAGAGAGTGAGTTTATGAGAGGTTTTGTGTTTAGAGAGTGAGTTTATGAATGGTTTTATGTTTAGAGAGTGAGTTTATAAGTGGTATTGTGTTTAGAGAGTGAGTTTATGAAAGGTTTTATGTTTAGAAAGTGAGTTTATGAAAGGTTTAGAGAGTAAGTTTATGAGAGTTTTTGTGTTTAGAGAATGAGTTTATGAAAGGATTTGTCTTTAGAGAGTGAGTTTATGGAAGGTTTTGTGTTCAGAGAGTGAGTTTATGAGAGGTTTTGTGTTTAGAGAGTGAGTTTATGAAAGGATTTGTGTTTAGAGAGTGAGTTTATGAAAGGTTTTGTGTTTAGAGAACTAGTTTATGAAATGTTTCGTGTTTAGAGAGTGAGTTTATAAGAGGTTTTGTGTTTAGAGAGTACGTTTTAAAGGAATTTTGTGTTTAGAGAGTACGTTTATGAAAGTTTCGCAATACGTTTAATTGTCAAGGCAACATACATTTTAGTCTACTATTTCGAAGTTTAATTGTCAAGGCAACAGACATTTTAGTCTACTATTTCGAAGTTTAATTGTCATGGTAACAGACATTTTAGTCTACTATTTCGAAGTTTAATTGTCATGGCAGCAGACATTTTAGTCCACTATTTCGAAGTTTAATTGTGAAGGCAGCAGACATTTTAGTCAGCAATTGTCGTTATTTAATTGTCAAGGCAGCAAACACTTTAGTCTACAATTGTCGTTATTTAATTGTCAAGGCAGCAGACATTTTAATCTACTGTTGTCGATATTTAATTGTCAAGGCAGAAGACATTTTAGTCCACTATTGTCGTTATTTAATTGTCAAGGCAGCAGACATTTTAGTCGACTATTGTCGTTATTTAATTGTCAAGGCAGTAGACATTTTAGTCCACTATTGTCGTTATTTAATTGTTAAGGCAGCAGACATTTTAGTTCACTATTGTCGTTATTTAATTGTCAAGGCAGCAGACATTTTAGTCCACTATTGTCGTTATTTAATTGTTAAGGCAGCAGACATTTTAGTTCACTATTGTCGTTATTTAATTGTCAAGGCAACAGACATTTTAGTCGACTATTGTCGTTATTTAATTGTCAAGACAGCAAACATTTTAGTCCACTATTGTCGTTATTTAACTGTCAAGACAGCAAACATTTTAGTCCACTATTGTCGTTATTTAATTGTCAAGGCAGCAGACATTTTAGTCGACTATTGTCGTTATTTAATTGTCAAGGCAGCAGACATTTTAGTCTACTATTGTCGTTATTTAATTGTCAAGGCAGCAGGCAATTTAGTCCACTATTGTCGTTATTTAATTGTCAAGGCAGCAGACAATTTAGTCCACTATTGTCGTTATTTAATTGTCAAGGCAGCAGACATTTTAGTCCACTATTGTCGTTATTTAATTGTCAAGGCAGCAGACAATTTAGTCGACTATTGTCGTTATTTAATTGTCAAGGCAGCAGACATTTTAGTCTACTATTGTCGTTATTTAATTGTCAAGGCAGCAGACATTTTAGTCCACTATTGTCGTTATTTAATTGTCAAGGCAGCAGACATTTTAGTCTACTATTGTCGTTATTTAATTGTCAAGGCAGCAGACATTTTAGTCCACTATTGTCGTTATTTAATTGTCAAGGCAGCAGACATTTTAGTCCACTATTTCGAAGTTTAATTGTCAAGGCAGCAGACATTTTAGTCCACTATTTCGAAGTTTAATTGTCAAGGCAGCAGACATTTTAGTCCACTATTGTCGTTATTTAATTGTCAAGGCAGAAGACATTTTAGTCCACTATTTCGAAGTTTAATTGTCAAGGCAGCAGACATTTTAGTCCACTATTGTCGTTATTTAATTGTCAAGGCAGCAGACATTTTAGTCCACTATTGTCGTTATTTAATTGTCAAGGCAGCAGACATTTTAGTCCACTATTGTCGTTATTTAATTGTCAAGGCAGCAGACATTTTAGTCCACTATTGTCGTTATTTAATTGTTAAGACAGCAGACATTTTAGTCCACTATTGTCGTTATTTAATTGTAAAGGCAGCAGACATTTTAGTTCACTATTGTCGATATTTAATTGTCAAGGCAGTAGACATTTTAGCCCACAATTGTCGTTATTTAATTGTCAAGGCAGTACACATTTTAGTTCATTATTGTCGATATTTAATTGTCAAGGCAGTAGACATTTTAGTTCACTATTGTCGATATTTAATTGTCAAGGCAGCAGACATTTTAATCCACTATTTCGAAGTTTAATTGTCAAGGCAGCAGACATTTTAGTTCACTATTGTCGATATTTAATTGTCAAGGCAGTAGACATTTTAGTCCACAATTGTCGTTATTTAATTGTCAAGGCAGCAGACATTTTAGTTCACTATTGTCGATATTTAATTGTCAAGACAGCAGACATTTTAGTCCACTATTTCGAAGTTTAATTGTCAAGGCAGCAGACATTTTAGTCCACTATTTCGAAGTTTAATTGTCAAGGCAGCAGACATTTTAGTCCACTATTGTCGTTATTTAATTGTCAAGACAGCAGACATTTTAGTCCACTATTGTCGTTATTTAATTGTCAAGGCAGCAGACATTTTAGTCCACTATTTCGAAGTTTAATTGTCAAGGCAGCAGACATTTTAGTCCACTATTGTCGTTATTTAATTGTCAAGGCAGAAGACATTTTAGTCCACTATTTCGAAGTTTAATTGTCAAGGCAGCAGACATTTTAGTCCACTATTGTCGTTATTTAATTGTCAAGGCAGCAGACATTTTAGTCCACTATTGTCGTTATTTAATTGTCAAGGCAGCAGACATTTTAGTCCACTATTGTCGTTATTTAATTGTCAAGACAGCAGACATTTTAGTCCACTATTGTCGTTATTTAATTGTAAAGGCAGCAGACATTTTAGTTCACTATTGTCGATATTTAATTGTCAAGGCAGCAGACATTTTAGTCCACTATTGTCGTTATTTAATTGTCAAGGCAGCAGACATTTTAGTCCACTATTGTCGTTATTTAATTGTCAAGGCAGCAGACATTTTAGTCCACTATTGTCGTTATTTAATTGTCAAGACAGCAGACATTTTAGTCCACTATTGTCGTTATTTAATTGTAAAGGCAGCAGACATTTTAGTTCACTATTGTCGTTATTTAATTGTCAAGGCAGTAGACATTTTAGCCCACAATTGTCGTTATTTAATTGTCAAGGCAGTACACATTTTAGTTCATTATTGTCGATATTTAATTGTCAAGGCAGTAGACATTTTAGTTCACTATTGTCGATATTTAATTGTCAAGGCAGCAGACATTTTAATCCACTATTTCGAAGTTTAATTGTCAAGGCAGCAGACATTTTAGTTCACTATTGTCGATATTTAATTGTCAAGGCAGTAGACATTTTAGTCCACAATTGTCGTTATTTAATTGTCAAGGCAGCAGACATTTTAGTTCACTATTGTCGATATTTAATTGTCAAGACAGCAGACATTTTAGTCCACTATTTCGAAGTTTAATTGTCAAGGCAGCAGACATTTTAGTCCACTATTTCGAAGTTTAATTGTCAAGGCAGCAGACATTTTAGTCCACTATTGTCGTTATTTAATTGTCAAGACAGCAGACATTTTAGTCCACTATTGTCGTTATTTAATTGTCAAGGCAGCAGACATTTTAGTCCACTATTTCGAAGTTTAATTGTCAAGGCAGCAGACATTTTAGTCCACTATTGTCGTTATTTAATTGTCAAGGCAGAAGACATTTTAGTCCACTATTGTCGTTATTTAATTGTCAAGGCAGCAGACATTTTAGTCCACTATTGTCGTTATTTAATTGTCAAGGCAGCAGACATTTTAGTCCACTATTGTCGTTATTTAATTGTCAAGGCAGCAGACATTTTAGTCCACTATTGTCGTTATTTAATTGTCAAGACAGCAGACATTTTAGTCCACTATTGTCGTTATTTAATTGTAAAGGCAGCAGACATTTTAGTTCACTATTGTCGATATTTAATTGTCAAGGCAGCAGACATTTTAGTTCACTATTGTCGTTATTTAATTGTCAAGGCAGTACACATTTTAGTTCACTATTGTCGTTATTTAATTGTCAAGGCAGTACACATTTTAGTTCACTATTGTCGATATTTAATTGTCAAGGCAGCAGACATTTTAGTTCACTATTGTCGTTATTTAATTGTCAAGGCAGTACACATTTTAGTTCACTATTGTCGTTATTTAATCGTCAAGGCAGTACACATTTTAGTTCACTATTGTCGATATTTAATTGTCAAGGCAGTACACATTTTAGTTCACTATTGTCGATATTTAATTGTCAAGGCAGCAGACATTTTAATCCACTATTTCGAAGTTTAATTGTCAAGGCAGCAGACATTTTAGTTCACTATTGTCGATATTTCATTGTCAAGGCAGCAGACATTTTAATCCACTATTTCGAAGTTTAATTGTCAAGGCAGCAGACATTTTAGTTCACTATTGTCGATATTTAATTGTCAAGGCAGTAGACATTTTAGTCCACAATTGTCGTCATTTAATTGTCAAGACAGCAGACATTTTAGTTCATTATTGTCGTTATTTAATTGTAAAGGCAGCAGACATTTTAGTCCACTATTGTCGATGTATAATTGTCAATCCAAGAGCCATTATAGTCACCTATTCTTTATGACTAATTTCGTGCTTCTTTGCTTGTTGTGTTTCCTTATTCTATAATTTCTTCACTGTCTCATCCCTTTGATTTATGTTCTGTTTATAGTTTCATAAACTCAAGCGTTCTAACTCCCTACCCAATCGTAAACTCGAGTGTTTTTCCTGGATTATGGCCCTTTAGTCCAAATTTTTAACTGAAAACACAACATGCAGACCAAAACGAACAAACGGTGCTATTAATGTTTGCCTCTCTTCATGACTTTACCTTCTGAGCAGTTCTGGGGGGGGGGGGCTATTTGTGTTACTAAGAGATGAAGGAACGGTCGCAATAACTGGTTGCGAGGTTGTTGATGCGAGAACCATCAACATTGCACGCCGCACTCATCCACAACTGCTCGGACAAACTCTTAGAGAACCTCAATCGAGAAGAATCCACGGTGTGGGAGGTCTTTGCTGACATGTTAGCTGAGCAGCGGCAACATTTAAATAGCCGTCTCTTGTGAACTTGTTTAGCTGTAAGAGTTCTTTAACGTGCGTGAGTACAACAGGTTTCCTGTTCATTGCCTTTATCCAAGAGGGCTAGAAGTTAGATCTCACTACCCAAAAAATCCGAGGAGGGCATGGTCGCGATGAAATAACGGATTAATTTTGAAAAAAATAAAACACAATTACCTGTAGTGGACTTTCAGTCCGGATCTTGTCTGTTCAGAGGCCGATTACCCCTATGCTTACCAAGCCCATTCACCTCTCCCCCTGTCTTGAAGCAAGGGGAGGCTATAAACGAGCACTTCCTTTCGGACATTGAGGTATGTAATGTTGCCATCTATCTCGAGGACGCGTACAACAGTGCATCCTTTGATTTCTCAATGACTGAGCCTTTAAACGCTGAACATTCAACCATGCATCATGGACTGCCACAAGGCTCATCTCTGTTTCCATTACTTTTCAATACTTACATTTTTTAAAATAGGTTAGCCGACTTCGGGTCTAAGGAGGAATTGTTTTACACTGATGACAATTTGGTGTACCGCCAAGGTAGAGACAAAGATCAGGTTGCTGGAGAGCTCCAAACTAAACATAACAGTTTGAACAGACGATTCTGTGAAGTTGCAGCATTGGTGAACCTGATGATGGAGACTGCAACTTGGTTCTCTCTGAACAACTGTGAACACAGACATCAATGGTGAACAGGGGTTCAGAGCGTGTCGTCAGAGTTCACACTTTGAAGGATCTGGGAATACAGTTTAATCAAAGTCTTGCCTTCACCCAGCACATAAGTCAAGTTTTAATAAAATCCAGGACGGATCTCGCACTGTGGGCAATGGCGGTGGTAGATTGTGAACATCATCTTCTTGTCCTCCTATGTCAGGGAATAGTGGCTGGAAAGACTGGAGAGTTTACAAAGTGAGACCGTGTGCATCAGGCTTGAATGCACGAAAGCCACACCATGCAGGGCGATGCGATATATCTTCAACTTTCCCACCATCAAAGACAGAAATGATATCTCGTGCACTTGTCTACTTTCGAGTCCCTGGTGATACACAACATTCTTTGCACATTGAGGTTGGCAGGAGAAAGGGCGGCAGGCTCAGTATAGAGGCAAATCATGGATAGCGTAGGCTGAGAACATTGTTCAACATATTTGAGTGGCAAAAGGCCACAAATCCTCATAGACGCTGAAAGGCAAATGGGGATGGAAAAAGGAAGGGAAAGTTCTGTTCTTTCTAGATATCTGAGCTAGTACTATCTGACGTTCAACATTTTCCAAAATCAAGAGCTTCTAACCGACGGTATGTTTTGTTCAGTTGTTGTTCATTATTCGAGTTTCTAACTCATGTACAAACACTGTTGCTTTACTTTTCCATCACATATCCTAAAATTGGTGCCTGTTATTTAAAGTTGCTATTATATATCCTTAGTTCGTTGCCTGTTATTTAACGCTTATATTATATATCCATAGTTTTTCTGCGTGCTATTTAACCTTTCTATTACATATCCTTAATTTGGTGCATGTTGTTTAACGTTCAAATTATATACCTTTAGTTTTTTGCCTGTTCTTTAACATTTCTATTATACATCTGTAGTTTAATGCCTGTTATTTAAAGTTTCTATTATATATTCTTATTTTACTGCGTTTTATTTACAACTTCTATCATATATCATTAGTTTTCTGCCAGTTTTTTAACGTTTCTATAATATGTATTTAATTTGGTACATGTTATTTAACGTTTATATTACATATCCTTAGTCATGTGCCTGTTAGTTAACGTTTCTATTATATATCCTTAGTTTTCTGCCTGTTATTTAACGTTTCAATTATATATCTTTAGTTTTGTGCCTGATATTTAACGTTTCTATTATATATCCTTAGTTTTGTGCCTGTTATTTAACGTTTCAATTATATATCTTTAGTTTTGTGCCTGATATTTAACGTTTCTATTATATATCCTTAGTGTCCTACCTGTTATTTAACGTTTCTGTTATATATCCTTAGTTTTCTGCCTGTTATATACAGTTTCTTTCATATATCCTTAGTTTTCTGCCTGCTTTTACACCAAGTGTCTGACTAGTTAAAGGACAAAGAATTTTCGGGAGAACGGCGTGGCCGTCCATTCAAAGCGTCGAAAGCTCCCAAAAATGATATGCTGGATGGGGCGACTTCCCAAACTTCACATATCAGCATGACCGGAATGACGCGACATTTTACATTGACGTTGCCCACCCCACACGCCCCAGGTTCTGGGTTCTCTAGCGAGCGACACTACCTATATTTTGTTTATTCCTGTCTTCTTTAAAACCTCTAACATCTCCCCCAGACTCCCCTCAAACTCCCTTAGCCAAGTTTGTAAATTTGTTACAAGGAGACCTAAACATGAAGCTGGGTATTAAAGAACGAGAACTCACATTGTTCGATTACATCAAACGCTATAATAGCCTTCATTCAGTGCCGTCTCCGCATCGAATTTTGGCTACCATGTAGGGCCATTCAGCTCTGTCTCTTGCTTTGATGGGGCAGGGTATCACAGGCTGACTTATCCATCTTTTTATGTTACTCGTCCATGTTAGTCTTAATATGTCTCTGCCTCATTTGCCTTGTATTTTCCTTCCACGATTGTTTTTAGTAGGTCGTTGTGTCTTTTAACATGACCCAAAAATCTCATTTATCTTGTTTGAATTGTGTTTAGTAGTTCTCTTTTCATTTTTAGTTATTTTAAGACCTCATTGCTTGTTTTCTTTTCCTTCCATTTAATTCTACCTATTTATCTATATACTAACATTTCTAAGGCTTCAATTTTCTGCTGTTTTCTTGTCTAATGTCCATGTTTCTGCACCATACAGGAATGTTGAGAAGATATAACAATTTGCTGTTTTTAGTTTTAGCCCTGGTGTTATTTGTTTTGATGTTAGCTTATTTTTCATGGCATTAAAATTACTATTTGCCATTCCTATTCTTTTGTTTATTTCAGTTATACATTTTCCATCACTGGTTATAGTATGTCCAAGGTAGTTGTAGCTCCGAAATGTCTCCAGGTCTATTCCTTCAACTTTGATATCCACTTGTAGGTTTTAAGTGTATTATGTTTGTTTTTGATCATAGTTTTACTCTTATGATATTCATATCTAAACTATATTTTTTGCTTGTCATATTTATTACATTAAGCGATTGTTGTTGATCTTTAGGATTTTCTTCTAGTAGAACAGTATCATCAGCATATCTTAGGTTATTGATTATATTTCCATTAATGTTTAGGCCTGGCATCTCTATGATGTTTTTAAAGATTTGCTCAGTGTATAGATTGAACAAGCTTGGTGATAGGATGCATCCTTGTCTTACTCCTCTTTTTTATATCAATGGGTATAGAGTTCTCTTTGTTATATTTTATTATTGCTGTTTGCTCCCAATATAGATTATATATTAGTCGCATGTCTGTGTCATCTAGATGTATATCTTTTATCTATCTATCTATCTATTGTTCTTTCGAGCCGAAGACGGCACATAGGGCAGAACCACAATCTCAAAAACAGAAACCTTGCGGGCCAAAGAGGCACATATTGCAAAGATCACTGCTTCTAAAATCTATGGCTCTGTTTCCATAACAATACTTTTTACAATGACAGCTTGTCAAGCCATCGATCAAACTCCTTAGTTGGCTCTTACGACATGCCTGGAAGGTCACAGTGTCACTATTCTTTACTTCCCTCATAATGAGGCCCCGGTAACACACAGGAAATATATTTTAGGTAGTCTATAATTTGTTTATGGTGTATTCTATCAAAAGCATTGGTGTAGTCTATGAAGCAGGCATGTATCGGTTTGTTTACTTCTGTGTAATTATCGATTAACGTCCTCATGCAGAATGTGACTTCTTTTGTCCTACTGTTATTTTTTTTTTCTAATTCCAAATAGTGGTTCTTCAAGTTTCATATTGATTTTGATCTCTCTCTCTCTCTCTCTCTCTCTCTCCTCTCTCTCTCTCTCTCTCTCTCTCTCTCTCTCTCTGCGATCAAGACTCAATCAGAGTAGGATTCCAGACTCTCACATGAAGACAGCTGTCTGTTTAAGTGAATTGATCGACCCTACAGACAGAACATCATAATTAGAGTCTGTTAGATCCACTCTGATTGAATACCTGTTAAAACGTTGCACTCTGTTCTGCGCCGCCAATGGCCCAGTGCATCCGATTTCGGCCAGCATTTTATTCAGGTTTGCTTTCCTTAGCCTTTGATTGTCCCCAATCTTCCTGCAAGGCAGCAGATTGTCTTTTCTGTAGGGGGATTCTGCCCTTAGGTGGTCGGCCCTCCCAGGTTAACGAGCACCATCTGCCCGAGTCACTAGAGGTGACTAACACAGACATGCACACAACGATATGAGACATGACTAACACTGATACACAGCAAGATATGAGATATGACTAACACAGACACACACACACACTACAATATGAGATGTGACTAACATAGACACACTCTACAATATGAGATATGACTAACACCGATACACGCACTATGGTATGATATATGACTAAACACAGTCATGTACACACAAAGATATCAGACATGACTAACATAAACATGCACTCACATAGATAGGAGATGTGGCTAACATAGACATACACACACAAAGATATGAGATATGACTAAACACAAACACACAGAGATATGAGACATGACTAACATCGACAGACACACACTAAGATATGAGATGTGACTAGCATGGACATACACACAAATATATGAGACATGACAAACATAGACATGCACACAAGGATATGAGATGTGACTAAGATAGACATGCAAAGATATGCGATATGAACGATCGTGAAGATTTTGATCTGAAACATTCCTTCTATAACTTTTAGGAAGATTTTTGTTACATAGCTCATTAAACTTATTGTTCTAGAATCACTACATTAAACTTATTGTTCTAGAATCACTACATTAAACTTATTGTTCTAGAATCACTACATTAAACTTATTGTTCTAGAATCACTACATTAAACTTATTGTTCTAGAATCACTACATTAAACTTATTGTTCTAGAATCACTACATTAAACTTATTGTTCTAGAATCACTACATTAAACTTATTGTTCTAGAATCACTACATTAAACTTATTGTTCTAGAATCACTACATTAAACTTATTGTTCTAGAATCACTACATTAAACTTATTGTTCCAGAATCACTACATTAAACTGCACCATACTTTTTAAGCAATGCAGTGAAAGTTGTTTTCAGTTCATTTGGTATGTATCACGTCCTTGCATGTGTCTGTGATCACGTTAATGAAATACATCTTCAAATGCCTTTATCATCTCCATTTGTATGTTGTCAGTTTCTGCAGCTTTTCCCTTTTTCATTGTTTGTGTAGTTGTTACCACCCCATATTTAAGATGTTATAGCCTGGTGTACATTTGATAGTTTGTTTCGTTTCAGCTTCGTCATAAAATAATTCCTTGATATATGTCTGCCATCTGTTGATAGTATCTTTGTCTGTTAGCTTTTTCTCCTTCATTGATTGCGATGCATTCACTTTCTTTGGGGTTTTTTTTTAAAATATGTATTTACTGGTCATTCTCTTTATCTCTGTGTGCACCCCTCTTAAATCTAGTTTACCTTCCACAGTTTCGTTTATAGACATCTTTGTCTCTGATATGCAGAAAATATCTATGTTGAATCGTTCTACTTCTAAAAAACTAAAACAAAAAGATTTCAGTTTCCCTTCTTGGTAAAGAGTTCTAACATTCCGTGTACATATATACAGATCTTTCTGCGGACATTAGTTAGAATTCCTCTCAATGGTTTCTTTTAAAAGTACAATATGAGGCTTCAGTCTCTTTCACGGTGGTCAGTCATAATAAGCATTAATGGGGTGGAGGTTAAACCTTCTAGAAAGCTGCTACAAAGGTAGCTAATATGACTATGAAGAAAGAACCCAGGACCACATACACAGCACTCAGTGAGAACCTAACACAGCTAGACAAATAGATATATTCAGACTGGTTGTTAACACGGCTAGACAAATAGATGTTTTCAGACTGGTTGTTAACACAGCTAGACAAATAGATATATTCAGACTGGTTGTTAACACGGCTAGACAAATAGATATATTCAGACTGGTTGTTAAAAGGGCTAGACAAATAGATGTTTTCAGACTGGTTGTTAACACGGCTAGACAAATAGATATATTCAGACTGGTTGTTAAAAGGGCTAGACAAATAGATGTTTTCAGACTGGTTGTTAACACGGCTATACAAATAGATATGTTCAGACTGGTTGTTAACACGGCTAGACAAATAAATGCATTCAGTCTGGTAGGTAACTCGGTTAGCCAACGATTTATATTCAGAATTGTAGTTAACACGAATAGTCAACGAGATGTATTCACATTGTTTGTTAATCTATCTAGCCAAAGAGAAATATTCAGGCTGATAGACACGGCTAGTCAACGTGATGTATTCAAATTGGTAGTTAACATTTAGACTACAAGATGTCTTCAGGCTGGTAGGTGACTCAGATAGCCAACGAGATATATTCTGAATGGTAATTAACACAGCCAACCAACTAGATGTATTGTGACTGATAGATAACACAGCTAACCAACTAGATGTATTGTGACTGATAGATAACACAGCTAACCAACTGGATGTATTGTGACTGATAGATAACACAGCTAACCAACTGTATGTATTGTGACTGATAGATAACACAGCCAACCAACTGGATGTATTGTGACTGATAGATAACACAGCTAACCAACTGGATGTATTGTGACTGATAGATAACACAGCTAACCAACTGGATGTATTGTGACTGATAGATAACACAGCTAACCAACTGTATGTATTGTGACTGATAGATAACACAGCCAACCAACTGGATGTATTGTGATTGATAGATAACACAGCTAACCAACTGGATGTATTGTGACTGATAGATAACACAGCTAACCAACTAGATGTATTGTGACAGATAGATAACACAGCTAACCAACTGGATGTATTGTGACTGATAGATAACACAGCTAACCAACTGGATGTATTGTAACTGATAGATAACACAGCTAACCAACTGGATGTATTGTGACTGATAGGTAACACAGCTAACCAACTGGATGTATTGTGACTGATAGATAACACAGCTAACCAACTGGATGTATTGTGACTGATAGATAACACAGCCAACCAACTGGATGTATTGTGATTGATAGATAACACAGCTAACCAACTGGATGTATTGTGACTGATAGATAACACAGCTAACCAACTAGATGTATTGTGACAGATAGATAACACAGCTAACCAACTGGATGTATTGTGACTGATAGATAACACAGCTAACCAACTGGATGTATTGTGACTGATAGATAACACAGCTAACCAACTGGATGTATTGTGACTGATAGGTAACACAGCTAACCAACTGGATGTATTGTGACTGATAGATAACACAGCTAACCAACTGGATGTATTGTGACTGATAGATAACACAGCCAACCAACTGGATGTATTGTGACTGATAGATAACACAGCTAACCAACTGGATGTATTGTGACTGATAGGTAACACAGCTAACCAACTGGATGTATTGTGACTGATAGGTAACACAGCTAACCAACTGGATGTATTGTGACTGATAGATAACACAGCTAACCAACTGGATGTATTGTGACTGATAGGTAACACAGCTAACCAACGAGATGCATTCAAACTGTTAGTTAACACATCTAGCCAACAATATGTATTCAGATTGGTTGTTAACACAGCTAGACAACGAGATGTATTCAGACGTGTAGTTCAAAGAGCTAGCCAAAGAGATGTATTTAGATGTGTAGTTCAAAGAGCTAGCCAACGAGATGTATTTAGATGTGTAGTTCAAAGAGCTAGCCAACGAGATGTATTTAGATGTGTAGTTCAAAGAGCTAGCCAACGAGATGTATTTAGATTGGGTGGTAATCACATGAGCAATGTTTGATTATAACGACACCACATGTAATTCGGACACAAATTCTACATCAGATGAGGCAACTCTCAATCTTTGCTGATCTCCTGGTTTAGGATTTATGTAAATGACTTAACAGTTCCGGACAGTTTCACGGCAAAACTAAATGATTCTGCTTCATGTAGCAATGATTCAAGGTTTGTAGTTAGTCAGCACGAGATTGATGTCTTTTGCTCTGGGGCTGGTCTGATCAACAAGTTATGGATTGCAGGGGCGATAGTTGCAAATATCTGCTCCATCTACACCTTACCTTGTGTGTGTGTGTGTGTGTGTGTGTGTGTGCTAGCCATGGCTCATATATAGGTGTGTGTCATGATAGTCGTATCTCATATCTTGGTGTGTCCGTGTTAATCATGTCTCTTATCTTTATGTGCGTCTGAGTTTAGTAATATCTCATAACTTAGTGTGTATCTGTGTTAGTCACGTGTCATATCTTTGTGTGTGCATGTCTGGGTTAGGGATATCTCATATCTTTGTGTGCATGTTTATGTTAGTCATATCTCATATCTTTGTGCGTGCATGTCTGTGTTTGTCACATCTCATATTCTTGTGTGTGCATGGCTATGTAAGTCACATCTCATATCTTTGTGTGTGCATGCCTATGTTAGTCATATCTTATATCTTTGTGTGTATGTCTATGTTAGGTATGTGTCATATCTTTGTGTGTGCATGTCTAAGTCAGTCATATCTCATTTCTTTATGTGCATGTCTATGTTAGTCATGTGTCGTATATCTTGATGTGTGTCGGTGTTAGTCATGTCTCGTATCGCTGTGTACATGTCTGTTATTCACATCTCTTATCTTTGTGTGTGCATGTCTGTGTTAGTCACCCTAGTGACTCGGGCAGATGGTGCTCGTAAACCTGGGAGGGTAGACCATCTAAGGGCAGAATCCCCCTACAGAAAAGACAATATGTTGCCTTGCAGGAAGATTGGGGACAATCAAAGGCTAACGAAAGCAAACCTGAAAAAATGCTGGCTGAAATCGGATGCACTGGGCCACTGGCGCAGAACACAGTGCAACGTATTAACGGGTGTTCAGTCAGAGTGGATCTGGCGGACTCTAAATGTGACGTTCTGTCTGTGGGGGCGATCAACACACTTAACCTGACAGCTGACTTCATGTGGGAGTCTGGAATCCTACTCTGACTGAGTCCTGATCTCAGAGAGAGCGAGAGAGAGAGAGAGAGAGAGAGAGAGCGAGAGAGAGAGAGAGAGAGAGAGAGATGAGCAACGTTCACCTCTCAACAACTTATATGGTCATTGTCAAGTCAAAATTAATCCTTTTCAGAAACTAGTTATTATAGAACATAAAAGTTAAATAATAAATATTTAAGTACTAGATGGATGTGAAGATGATGATGATGGTAGTAGTAGTGATGATGGTAATGGTAGTGGTGATGATGATAGTGATGATGAAGATGATGGTAGTGGTGATGATAATGTAAGTGGTGATGATGATGGTGGTAGTTGTGATGATGATAATGATACTGGTAATGACGATAATGGTTGTGGTGATGTTGATGATGATAGTGGTAATAATGATAATGGCAGTGGTGGTGATGACGATAATGATAGTGGTGGTGACGATGATTGTAGTGGTTATGATGATAATGATAGTAGTGATTATATTAATGGTAGTGGTGATGATGATAATGATAGTGGTGATGATGACAATGATAGTGGTGATGATGGTAATTGTAGTAGTAATGATGATAATGATAGCGGTAATGATGATAGTGATAGTGGTGATGACGATAATGATGATGGTAATGATTATAATGGTAGTGGTGATGTTGATAATGATAGTGGTGATAATGATAATTGTGGTAGTGATGATTATAATGGTAGTGGTGATGATGATAATGGTATTTGTAATGATGATAATGATCTTGGTGATAACGATAATGATAGTGGTACGATGATGATGTGAATAATGATAGTGTTAATGATGCTGATGCTATTATGGTGATGATAATCATAGCGGTGATGATGAAAATGATAGTAATAATGATGATAATCATGGTGATGATGATAATGGTACTGGTGATGATGGTGGTGGTAGCGGTAATGTTGATAATGCTAGTGGTGATGTTAATTATATTGGTGATAATGTTGATTTGAAAGTGGTGATGGTGATAATGATAGTGGTGATGATGATAATGATAGTGGTGATGATAATATTGATAGTGGTAATGATGATAATGATTGTGGTAATAATGATAGTGGTAATAATGATACTGATACTGGTAATGATACTATTGATAGTGGTAATGATGATAATGATAGTGGTAATTATGATAATGATAGTGGTGATGATAATATTGATAGTGGTAATTATGATAATGATAGTGGTAATGATGATAATGATAGTGATAATGATGATAATGATTGTAGTGATGATGATGCCCATAGTGGTGATGATGATAATGGCAATGGTGATGATCATAATGGTAGTGGTGATGATGATCATCATAGTGGTGATGAAGATAATGGTAGTCGTGGTGATGATAATAATAACGGTGATGTTGAAAATGGTAGCGGTGATGATGATAATGGTAGTAGTGATGATGATGATGATGATCATAGTGGTGATGATGGTAGTGGTAATGGTGGTGATGATTTGATAGTGGTGATGATGATAATGGTAGTGGTGATAGTGGTAGAAGAGAGGAAATACTGAATAGCTTGTTGTCATGCCATGTAAAACAGGCAACAGCAGATCTGATGTCAGGCACTGTAGATAGAAGATTTTGGAAGGACATGATCGCCTACGCCAATCGGTATGGCACATGATGATGATAATAATGGTAGTGATGATGATGATGATAATGATGATGATAATGGTAATGGTGTTGATCATTTCATTTTTTATTCACAGTAGTTTGTCATTGAGATTTTAGTTGATGTGTTCATTTGTGCATTTCCAGAAAGAAAAAAAATTAACAAACGTTTTCTATGTTTCTATGTTTAATGCCATGAAAAATATACTAACAACAAAACAAATATCAACAGGGCTGAAACTAAGAATGGCAAAATGTTACATCTTCTCAATATTCCTGTATGGAGCAGAAACATGGACATTAGACAAGAAAAAAGAACAGAAAATTGAAGCCTTTGAAATGTGGATTTATAGAAGAATAGGTAGAATTGGATGGAAAGAAAAGATAACAAACGATGAAGTATTAAAACAACTGAAATTGAAAAGAGAACTACTAAATACAATTAAGACAAGATAAATGAAATTTTTGGGGCATGTACAAAGCAATATACAGAGTAGAATGGCGATCCATGGTAGCCAACCTTCGTTGCGGAGAGGGCACTCAATGATGATGATGATTTCTATGTTACATGTGAAATATTTAGAAGGATCTATATCTTAAAATGTCACAACTTTTATGGTCAAAAATAAAATATTGCATCCCCAAAAACTCTCAGATTTGCAAAACTTTAGTCCGTATGTTATAACAATTACTAATTACTGACATATCATTCACAGATAAGTATTTGCTTTAGCTAACAACTTTACATATCATGTATGATGTCACAAATTGAAACCACCTACACATAAAACACCACATGTAAGAATGAGGGAGAATGTATATTTCATTATTATACCTTTAGCTAAAACGTACAAAAACTATTCGTTTAAAAGTATATGTTTGCTACAATTCATCTATTTATTTCATCATGTAAAGAGTAATTTAGTAAAAGAAAACTTGTGTTCGATTGAGATAGTTTCTACTTGTACAGTAAACAGGGCACTATCTCAAGGTCAAATAGAAATAGTTACTCACATAATGAATTCCGTAGATTGCTAGAGTAATCACAGATGATTCTTATATCAAATTGCCCGTCATACAGTTAACTTGACTATATGTCTACAACTGTGCTTGTATCAATGTACCACATGTTCATTCTCGTCTTGATCTGTGCATGACACGTGACGTGCCGATGATTTTCAAATTGAGGCGAGAATTGAAAATCGCGATGACGATACAGGGTTTGTCCGGAGTTGAAGTAAAGCTGGCAATCAAGAATTTAGTCACGAAACAGAATAAATATCTGAACAATTTGTTTCCAATATTCACGATTCAGGGCTGTTTTTTGAGATGCGATGGAGGCTGATGTTGTCCATTCACTACTCATGTACTACTACATCTGTCTCTGTCCGCTTTGTTTTGTTTTTTTCATTTTGTCCTGTAAAATAGTTTAGTTTCGTTCAATGTAGTTTAGTTTAGTTTATAGATCATCCTAACTGCACATCGGACATGTCAACAAGTGCCCAGATCTCTTCCCTAGTATGTCCCTCAATGTGGGGAGGAAACCTAAGAGCAACTCGACAATCATGACGTCAAAGGTCAAAGTTCAACTTTACGAGTTATTGACGACAGATATAATCCTGTCCACAACCGTCCATGCTCACAAAGCTGAAAACGTCACAATATTGGGTTGCACTCAGGCCTTCTCTATAGTTGTCTGTGAACGACTCCACTCATGTGCTACTTCTTATTCTTCTGTCTACCCATATAAAGCCCCTCTCTGGTACCTCCAGATTTGACCTACAGTCTGAACATGGTGTAGATTCATGATCTTTGTTTGAATCATTGGTTCACTATACCCCCCAGAGGACATTCAGAATGTCAGCCTGGTCCACTTCACGTACTTTACCCATGACAACCGTTTCAGCCTGGCTGTCAGCTCATTCGTTTCATTTCACTTCCGAGAGTCCAGGGATTAAAATAAAATATTCCCCACTCAGTCCTGAGTTCTTTAGTGATGACAACCAGTGTAGTCGAGCCCAGTCTCCTTCGATCATCGTGAGCATGCTCATCGAGTCACCCGCACACTAGCAGTGTTTAATGAGAAGGACGTAGATGAAAGCAGAGACCATGAAATGGATTCTGAATAATTTGGTGGATATGTTAAGGCAAATAAGTTGGAGTTTCTTACACAGACAGACACACATATATAGGAACGTGTTGTGCTGGAAAATAGGACATATATTTACTAACAGTTAGAATTGTAGTTAGAGTCAACACAAGGTGTAGATTAGCCTGGTGATAGTGGATACATCTCTTGTCATCAACAGGTCTGACACAGACAGACACACATATATAGGAACGTGTTGTGCTGGAAAATAGGACATATATTTACTAACAGTTAGAATTGTAGTAAGAGTCCACACAAGGTGTAGATTAGCCTGGTGATAGTGGATACATCTCTTGTCATCAACAGTTTCTGACACAGACAGATACACATAAATGTTGACAAGCAGAAAGCCGCGGAAAGCTGTGTAGCGGAGGTGTGTACTGCAGTGTAGAACAAGCATATAGCAAATATTAGATTCAACAAATATGTGAGAAGAACTGAAGATAGTAGCGTGAAGCGGTGATACGAAGTTACAGTAACGTCGAAGTATAAAGGGAAAGAAGCGAATTGACGTCGTAACATTTGAGGCCCATGACAATTGATAATGAAGAAACTATAGTTCGTTTCAAATCATGTGCCCAACTTCAAAACGCTATTACTCTCTAACCGTTTGTTAAAAACTGTTGAAATTTTCCAAATGTTATTAGAATGCAAAAGACCCTTTAAATGTATATTTAACAAATATCTTGCAGCTGCAGCTTTCTTAAAGCGGCGAATTTCTTTGATGCTTGTAAAAATTGTAAATTGTGAAGCCCTAAAGAATAGAAATTACCGTAGTTGCTGGTCTATGATTAATTTTCACTAGGTAAAGGCGTGGCCGTAATGGGGAAATAACTGGATAAGACAAAACACCAGGAGAATTATTGTCTGCTAAGTTCGAGGACGGACGATAATATCAAGGTATACCTGTATGTCCAATTTTCATAGTTGTGTGGTCCTGAAAAGGACCGTTTGTTGAACTAATTTAAGGTAATATAGGGGCCAACATTGTGGGGGCTATATACTTTCATTCTGAATCAGACGAGTCTAAAAGATTAATAACTGTTTGGGGTTGAACATTCCACAAACCATCATTTTTCCAATATTCCTCTTCCTGTTTTAAGACGTGGTCTTCACATTTAGCCCAATAATCTTTGTCTATATTTAATAAAGCGAGATTAGCAAGAGTCTTTACATCGCATATTTTGAATGTTGTATTTTCATCTGCCACTTGTCCTTTTAATTTTGCCCAGATTAGTTCTATTGGATTTAAATGAGCATGGTAAGGTGGCAGCCTCAAACTTATATGACCGTGCTCTTGGATAATCTTATCTATTTGAAAAATCTTTGTCCTCTGTTTTTGCTTTACTAGAGATAGTAATTCAGGTTTTAAGTACATGTTATTAAATTGTATGTGCTCCTTTGTGAGCCATATCTTAATAGCATCTTTTGTACTGGATGACGTCGGGACTTTATCTTCAAGTGCAACAATGTTGTGGTACACTGCATTGTCCTTTATTAGGCAAGATGGTCGATCTAGTGATGGGAGAACAGAATTTTCAATCCAATGTCTAAATATGTGACCATTCATCTCAGAGTGATAATCCCGATTGTCTATGGATTTTGAAAGAAAAATGAGCTCTGCATTCTGTATTAGTCCATGTTGTCGACTACCTGCATGAGCAATTATCAAGCGCTGTCCTTTGCTGCTAGGTATTAATCTCTTAATCTTTCCATCTGATGACTGCCATTCCTTTTGGTTAGTATGGTGAGCATTGATCCATGTTTCATCCAAGTACACAATATCATAACCTTGCTTGCGCACCTCTTTTACTTCACGTAAGTACTTGCTTCTCATGACTACTATATGTGGCTTCTCACAGATGATGTTTCGTCCATTAAAATACTTTCTGAATGTAAAGCCTGCAGCTCTCACATTCCTCCATAATGTAGACTTTGATATTTCAATACTGTTGTTCTTTTTCAGCAATACTTTTAATTTTCTTATGGTAACAGTTTCATTCATACCCAACATTTTGCGAATTTCACTTCTAATAAGTTCACTGTCGAAATTATCCAACATTTTTGCTCTTCCTTGTGATTTTGTATATTTTGAACATTGACGGTCACGTGCTTGAATCCAGCGATTAAATGACCGTTTAGATAAATCCAAAATGTGTCTTGTCCTATTCTCAGGGTTTTCTAAAGAATGAAATAATCTTCCTCGTTTAGCCTCTTTGCAAAAATAGCCATACATTTTTATTTCGATGTTTTGTAAACTGCAGAATTTCATTTTAAGACTCATGATAAATGTTTATCGTTCCACGTCCTCGCCGCTGAATGAACGGAAATGGAACACACAATGTCTCGTATTTTTTACAAGTGTCTAATTGTCAGAAAACCCACGTTGAAATCGTGCAAACACGTCAATTTGACCGTGTATGGATTTTTACTCGCTATTTTTAGCTTAAAATACTGTAAACATTAAGTTTTTTCTACATCAATGGGTCGTTATAAATTTATATAAATCAAATAAGCAACAATAATAACCAAATGTTTTTTTTAAATGAAATTAATTCCCTGTTGGGTTCTAATCATTATAACTTTACATGCAAATATTGAAGAACTTACAAATAGCGGTTAAAAAGATATCGATTTTAAAAGTTGGGCACGAGTTATGAAACGCACTATAGTGCATAAATAAACCACATAAAGAATACATCTTACCATGACGCTACACTTAATATTCGTGAGCAAAAGTCGTACAATGTAGGTGTACTTTTACACCAATATCCTCGCACAGAAGATGGCGTCTCTTGTTTCACTGATGTGTTTTCTAAATCAAAATCGCTGTTCCACTAAATTCTATCTGATTGTATTTTCACGTCTTCCCTGTATCCGGATAACTTGAAGTAAAATGTGTGTCTCATGACTCATCAAACTTATTGTTCTCATGTTACAGTTCTCTACCTCATCACTCCTTGTTATTGGCCACGTATTATTGTTATTATTGATGTAATAATCACCACTTGGGAAAATAATGTTTACAACATGCAGGATGTAGCTGTGAAATTTAATGTCAGAACATCTACAATTTAAAACATTACCATTTTATCACCCCAATACTTTTCTTTTGATAACCGTTGACTTTAAGAGTGAGTCAGATTTTAATGCAGAGCAGCTCGAGTAAGTCATTTCGAGACCCTTGACTAGATAGATCTTACACCATTAAGCGGCTTATACAGCTTGTTTCACTCGCTATCGAACTCGATGTATCTGTCACAGCTTGTACAGAACGACAATCTTTCCTACCTCAAGAATATACGAACTCATTTCTCGGATGGGGAATTTGGGGGCCTAAGTAGCCTAGTTGGGAAAACCACCCGACAGGGCTACCAACGTTTGGACAATCCGTGTTAGATTCCAACAAAAGATGGCTTGGCGAATAGACACAATTCAAACTTATCGATTTTTAGAATCCTTATATAACCACTCCTTCTCTATTTTATACAGGAATAATTACATATTTTACTGCATATAACAACTACTATGGATATATAACCAGCGCTGGGAAATATAAAACTGAAATAAACAAAATAATAGAAATGGTAACACGTAATGTTAATGCTAGGAAACATATACTAACATCAAAACAAATAACATCACGGCTAAAACTAAGAATATCAAAATGTTATATCTTCTAAACATTTCTGTTGGTGCAGAACATGGACACTAGACAAGGAAACAGAATACAAAATTGAAGGCTATATATAGAAGAATAGGTAGAATTGGATGTAAAGAAAAGAAAAGAAACGATGAAGTTTTAAAACAACTAAAAATGAAAAGAGAACTGGTAAATACAATTCAAACAAGACAAATGAGACTTCTGGGCATGTTAAAATACATAGCAGCCTACTAAAGGTAATCTTGGAAGGGAAAACACAAAGCAAAAGAGGTAGATGCGAACCAAGACTAACATGGACGAGTAACATCAAAAGATGGACAAATCAGCCTATGACAACCTGCACCATCAAAGCAAGAGACCTAGCGAAATGTTGCTCCATGTTAGCCAACCTTCGATGCGGAGACGACACTCAATGATGATTGCATAAACATTTCTACACTCAAAAACTAGTATAGAAAACCATGTTACATACCACTCATATTTCCTTGAAATTAATGGACAGGTGTTATCTCTACTGACTTAACCAGGAAATATCGCTAGAGCTAAAACAGGCCCTCTACAAGGCAGTGGCGTACACTGGTTTTATGGTCTAGACTACCGCTGACATAATAAATATAGACATACATTATATTCAGTAGGCTAACATGAAGTAATATTTGCTAATGACATCACTACATCTTAAATTACTTACTTAATTATATGTAAACTCTATCCATCTTGTTTGGGACGAAAATGTCTCGATGACCTTGTCATTGAAAATACTGTTGGGTTGGTTTCTAAGTTTCTGAGGGAATGATTTCTCAATGGACATTATTGCCAAACCAGATAAGCGTTCTTGTGACTGAGTTGAGCGACAATAAGATTTGATTCTCTTGAGAGCAGAAAAGGTTCTTTCTACAGAAGCTGATGCTCATAACGTAATCATAAATAGGTTAGGAAGTTCCGGTAATCAGACATAGTTTCAATTTCACTCTCTGACGCTTCTAATTTGCTAGAGCTAAAAATAACCCATGAAACCGCATTTTGTAATAGGTAGCTCTCGCCGTATAATTTTGACGAGAATTTTTTAATGTCAAGGTCATTACTTCTAAGTAGCAGAGAAGCGAACTATACCGCTGCTTATTAGCGGTTTCTACCTTAGTTTCGGTTTCATTCACAAACGTTATAGTGGCCATAGGAAAACCTTGCTTTAATAAATGCAAATCAAAGCAAAGAAATCATATTGGCCTACGAAATGTGTAAAAGAATATTCGAAAATTTGTAATATAATTATTTTAAAAATATAATAAATTATCATTTCCTTTTGTATTTCGTTAATATGTTCAGGCTACCGGCGGTAGCTGCGGTAGCATAGAGGATACGCCACTGCTACAAGGATGTAATCACCATAATATTGTGCTATAAACTCTGACCTGAGTATTATACCAAGAGACAATCTAATCAAATAAACATCACAGTTTTAGACTCAGGAAAGCTTATCACAAATAAGCCAGAAGCGAAGAAATAAGGGGAAAAAAAGAATGATTAACATTGGATTTACTTCAATAAACAACATGTGTATGTCATGTGATAGGATAGACCAAACTAAATATAATACAATGAGCTATCAACACACCCAATACGAACAATAGAACCAAGGGCTTATAACAACAGGGTTTAGTGAGGAAATAGCAATACTATAAAGTATAAAAGCGGGAAAGGCCAGCAGACTGCAAAAAAAAAAAAAAAAAGACTTAAAATTCTATCTTTCCTTTGAAGTTCATTATCCAAATTTTCAGCATGTTTTAGCATGACAATGGAGGTGAGGGCAGTGGCCAAGGCATTCAAATGGTTAGAGTCACAAGACTACACCCACGCATGTATAACTGTACGCAGGCAATGGGTAGAGTCATTACAGAGGTCCAAAATACGTAAGGTCACCTTTGTCTACGTCCCAGGACATGCAGGAGTACGGGGAAATGAAAGAGCGGACAGGTTGGCTAGCTGCGCTGTCGTTGAGGACGGGCAACCGATGGGTCGGGCGGACATCATCAATGCTCTACGATATGTGGGAAGAGCACAGGACTTCGACAAACACAGCGTCAATTCTTTGGATGATGGAGATGGGAGTTAAGATGGACATAGCCAGAAATGAGAAACTTAGTGTGCGTGTAAAAGGACTTATCAATCAAACACAGAACTGGAGTCGTCAGTCGCTGGACATTGCGAGACTTGCTGAGGAGGGGATCTGAGCATCTATGGTCATGTTCGGTGTGCAATGATGGTGACCCGCAAATAACTCAATAACTCAGCATGTTGTGTGGATGTTAACAACGATACGAGTGTAATAACAATGCACTGGCCACCTCAGTCTTTAAGAGTCTTGGTGTAGTTGATCAAATTAGTTTTTAGCATATGAAGTTGGAGTAAGTGAGATGATCAAAACTATTTTGTTTTTTTCTCTTGTGTTGGAAATAGGCTTTCTATTTGTCTTTCTGTGGGCGCATTTTCGCTACTCCACTGTATCCTTCTCCTCCTCTGCAATGACCACATTTAATGTTGCTTGTGACTGTTTTCTTGACAAAGTTAGGAAACCCTGGGTCGTGACTCCAAGACGTCGTTCTATCTTGGTCATGACTCCTAGATGTCGACTTCCCTGGGTCATGACTCCCAGACATCGACCTTCCTCCGTCATGAATCCTAGGCATCGAGCTCCCTGGGTCATGACTCCCAGACATCGACCTCCATGGGTCATGACTTCTAGGGATCGACCTACCTGGGTCATGACTTCTAGGCATCGACATTCCTGGGTCATGAATCTCAGACATCGACCTACCTAGGTTATGACTTTCTGATATCGACCTCCCTGGGTCATGACTCCCAGACATCGACCTCCCTGGGTCATGACTTCTAGGCATCGAGCTCCCTGGGTCATGACTCCCAGACATCGACCTCCATGGGTCATGACTTCTAGGGATCGACCTACCTGGGTCATGACTTCTAGGCATCGACATTCCTGGGTCATGAATCTCAGACATCGACCTACCTGGGTCAATACTCCCAGGCATCGACCTACCTTGGTATGTGATTCCCGGGCGTCTACTTCCCTCGAAAACGTCTCCCAGACATCCACCTCGCTGGGTTATGACTCCCAGGCGTCGACCTCCCTGGGTTATGACTACCAGACATCGACCTCCCTGGGTTATGACTCCCAGACATCGACCTACCTGGGTCATGGCTCCTAGACATCGACCAACCTGGGTCATGACTCACAGATATCAACCTACCTGGGATATGACACCAAGATATCGACCTACTAGGTCATTACTTCTAGATATCGGCCTACCTGAGTCATGACCTCTAGGCATCGACCTTCCTGGGTCATGACTCTCATACATCGACCTTCCTGGGTCATTACTCCCAGGCATCGACCTCCTTCCGTCATGACTCTTAGGCGTCGATCTCTCTCCATCATGACTGCTAGGCGTTGATCTCCCTCCCTCATTACTCCTAGACATCGACCTCCCTGGGTCACGACTCCAATACATCGACCTACCTGGGTTATGACTCCCAGATATCAACCTCCCTGGGTTATGACTCCCAGATATCGACCTCCCAGGCCCATGACTCGCAGATATCGAGCTACCTGGGTTATGACACCCAGACATCGACCTCCCTGTGTCATGACTCACAGACATCGACCTCCCTGGGTTATGACTCCCAGACATTGATCTCCCTGGGTTATGACTTCTAGGCATCGAACTCGCTGGGTCATGACTCCCAGACATCGACCTCCCTGGGTTATGACTTTTAGGCATCGACCTACCTGGGTCATGACTTCCAGGCATCGACCTTCCTGGGTCACGACTCCCAGACATCGACCTAACTGGGTCATGACTCGCAGGCATCGACCTCCTTCCGTCTTGAATCCTAGGCGTCGATCTCCCTCCATCATGACTGCTAGGCATCGATCTACCTCCGTCATGACTCCTAGACATCGACCTCCCTGGATCACGACTCATAGACATCGACCTACCTGGGTCAAGACTCCCAGACATCGACCTCCCAGCACCATAACTGCCAGGAGTCGATCTCTCTGGGTCATGAATCCCAGACATCGACCTTCATGGGTCATGACTTCTAGGGATCGACCTACCTGAGTTATGACTCCCAGGCGTCTACTTCCCTCGATCATGACTCCCAGACATCGACCTCGTTTGGCCATGTCTCCCAGGCGTCGACCTCCCTGGGTCATGACTCACAGGCTTCGCCATCCCTGGGTTATGAATCCCAGACATCGATCTCCCTGAGTCATGACTCTTAGATATTGACTACCTGTGTCATGACACAAAGACGTTGACCTCCCTAGGTTATGACTCCCAGACATCGACCTCCCTGGGTTATAACTCCCAGAAATCGATCTCCATGAGTCATGGCTCATAGATATCGACTCTCTGAGTCGTGACACAAAGACATCGACCTCCCTAGGCCATGACTCCCAGACATTGACTTCCCTAGGTCAAAACTCAAAGACATCGATCTACCTGGGTCATGACTTCCAGACATCGATCTACTTGGGTCATGACTTCCAGACATCGATCAACCTGGGTCAAGAGCTCTAGGCATCGACCTCCCTGAGTTATGACTCCCAATCATCGGCCTCCCTGGGTCATGACTCTAAGACATCGACCTACCTGGATCATGACTCCCAGACAATTTCCATGGGTCAAGACTCCCAGACATCTACTTACCAGGGTCATGACTCCCAGACATCGACCTCCCTGGGTTATGACTCCCAGACATCGACCTCCATGGGTCACGACTCCTAGACATCGGCCTACCTGGGTTATGACTCCCAGATATCAACCTCAATGGGTTATGACTCCCAGACATCGACCTCCCAGGCTCATGACTCGCAGATATCGAGCTACCTGGGTTATCACACCCAGACATCGACCTCCCTGGGTCATGACTCCCAGACATCGACCTCCCTGGGTTATGACTCCCAGATATCGACCTACCTGAGTTATGACACCCAGACATCGCCCTCCCTGTGTCATGACTCCCAGACATCGACCTACCTGGGTTATTAATCCCAGATGTCGACCGCCCTGGGTTATGACTCCCAGACATTAACCTCCCTGGGTCATGACTTCGAGGCATCGACCTCCCTTTGTTTTGACTCCCAGATATCGACTTCCCTGGTTCATGACTCCCAGACATCGACCTCTCTGTGTCATGACTCCCAGACATCGACCTACCTGTGTTATGAATCCCAGATGTCGACCTCCCTGGGTTGTGACTCCCAGATATCGACCTCCCTGGGTCATGACTTCTAGGCATCGATCTCCCTGGGTCATGACTCCCAGACATCGACCTACCTGGGTCATGACTCCAATTCATAGACCTCCCGCTACATTGAGCTCTAAAGCTTACAATATATATTCTACACACAATAACTACTTATTCTGCGCAACACTTATGCTAAAAACTGAGGTCTCTACCCGGTCGTATTCTTACCTGTCTTCGATTTTTCCTAGTACATTGATGTCCTCTTTATGGTGGCAGTAGTCTACAATGACTTGCATTTGCTACGTTATTTTATATAGACTCGCGTGAAAGCTGATTTGGCATACTGTTAATGCAGCTGGAAGGAGTGAATCAGAAAATTATAATAGGTGGTAGATCAGTGCCTGTAGAATCTTCACGATGCTGAACACTGCGGACAATTTATTGGAGAAAAATCATTTGGCAAGATAGAGCATGTGGAAATAATCAATAAGCGTGATAAATTAAAGTGTGATAGTAGCATGGATCTGCGAATCATAAATAAATGCACTGGCAACAAGCAGCAGCCATAAGAATTAGCAATCAAACAGGACATTTCCAAGATATAAAACAAGGAGTCAGACAAGGCTGTGTTCTGTGGCCGGATTTGTTTTCAATGTCCAGTGAACATGTTACGAGATCAATAGTAGACAAAAAATCACGTGTCATAACTTAACAAATTTGCGATATGCGGATGGCACAGCCCTAATAGCAGAGACAGAGAATGAACTACAAGAAATGGTAGACATAATAGTAAAAGAAAGCAGCAGAAATTTCTCAGACTGAATAATAAGAAAACAGAAGTAATGGTCATATCAAAGAAATAGTTTTCACCATCATGCAGCATAAAAATAAACAGGACAAATCTTAAACAAGTGCAACCTGTCAAATACATGGGCACAATAATAACAAATGAAAGATGACCTACATAATTAAAAAACAGAACAGTTCAGGGCAAAATAGCATTTCTGAAAATGAAAAACTATTTATCTATAGCAACAAATCTATAAAAATATAAACGAGAAAAAGAGTTTCATAGATGCTCTATAGAACCAATTCTGACCTGCGGAAGCGAATCAGGGACGGTAAACAAATGAAAAGACGATTAGAGGCCACAGAGATGGGATTTCTCAGAAGAATGTTGAAAGTTTCCTTGACAGCTAAAAAGACCAAGGAGGAATTTCTCAAAGAGGCCAATACAAAAAGGGAGCTCCTAATAAATATAAGAAAGAAACAATCAACATTTTTCGGGCACATGACGAGAAAAGGAAAGTTGGAATACTTAGATACAATTGGAAATATGCAGGGAAAAGAGAGATCGCGGACGATAAAGGGAGAAAAACTAGATAGCTTGGTGTCATGGCGTGGAAAATAGTGAACAACACAAATGATGCGATGCACGGTGGGTAGAAGTTTGTGGAAGGATATGATCGCCTACGTCAAACAGTATGACATATAATGATGATGATACTTACTTGCCACCTTGAACGCACAATCCCACCCACACTCAGAGATTAAAGATATAACAAAGAGACCAATGCGGCAGTCTTCGAAGGATTCCACGGGTGAGAGGAGACATGTTCTGCTGCTATAGATATGGAGGATGCATGCAACAGGATACATTTGAATACCTCATGCACATGCTCCTTTAACTGGCGGTGCATTTCCTCCCCATCCGAGCGATCACTGCAGTACTATTTCAGAAGAAGGTGATACTCAGATGTGGAAGTTCGTCCGAGCCAACATCAATTTGCCCAGGGCTGCCATAAGGCTCACCATTGTCACCAGTTCTATTTAACGTGTACACAATAACGATCACAGAACAACAGCTGGATGGAAGGGGAAGAACTATGACTTTAGCTGATGATATTCTGGTATATCGACAGGGAAGAGACAGACGAGGAATCGCCTCCACAATGCAAGACGAACTCGATCGCATTTCATCCTGGTGTGGGGTTTCAGGTGCCTTGGTTAATCCTAATAGAGCATCGGTTTCATGGTTGTCCCTTAACATTCATATCGTTAACACAGAAACACTGGTAGTACGAATGGGAGCTGATGAGGTGACCAAGGACAAGATGATGACATGCTTTGGAGTTAAGTTTGATCGCAGCCTGTGTTTCGGGACCACATCAACCATGTGATAACAAAATCCTGCAAAGGATTAGCCGCCTTGAAGGTCATGGCAGCTGCCAACATCGAGCAGAGGCTACTTACTCTTCTGTTCTAGGGATTAGTCCTCGCACCAATCGAGTATGCCCTGGCCATTCCTACTGTCAGTACGACTCAAATTGATAGGCTGGAGGAAATACAGAATGAAGCCATGCGCATTATCCTGGGATGTACGAGGGACACGTCATGTGTAGCAATGAGGTATCTTCTTGACTTTCCAACCATGGATGACAGGATCTGGATCTGGAGGGCACGAACATACCTGAAGATAAGTGCAGATAAAGAGCATCCATTGCCTCATGAGCTCAACACAGGGAAGGATGTCATGCTAGAAAGGGGCAAATCATAGGTGGACCAAGCAGACGATGTCATCAAACAAGTCTATGGGTTTACCAAAATGAACTCTGGCGAGTAATGGATACCAGTGCCTACGTCATTCAGGGGGACAGTATCGCATATTATCACACGCGACAGGAAATGTTGGAAACAGAACTAAGTCGTGGTCAATGCGGAGGACAACGGTCTCATCTGCGATAACACCGATGAGAAAGATGCAGTCATCTATACAGACGGATCTGTAATACGACAGCAATGGAGTGCATGGGCATTTACAGCACTCTCGGCAGACAGAATAGTCAAGGAAGACAGTGGTGCATACGTCATGACCACGAGTAGTATACACCTGGTAGCATTGGCCACGGCATGCATCTGGTTAGTGTCACAAGACTACACCCACGCATGCATACTGAGCGATTCGATGAGCATGATAAACAAAACGTGGAGGTGGGCTCTGTACGCATGCAATGGGTAGAGTCGTTGCAGAAGTTAAAAATACGTTAGGTCACCTTTGTCTACGTCCCCGGACATGCGGGAGTACGGGGAAATGGAAGAGCAGACAGGTTGGCTAGCTGCGCTGTCGTTGAAGACGGTCAACCAATTGAGCGGGGGTACATCGTCAATGCCCTCAGGGATGTGGGAAGGGCGCAGGACGTCGACATGAGTACATGTCACTTCTTCCGAACAAAGTGATGGGAGTTAAGATGGGCACAGCCAGAAAGGAGAAACTTAGTGGGCGTGTAAGAAGACTAATCAACCAACACAGAACTGGAGTCGCCAGTCGCTGGACTTAGCGAGACTTAGCGAGAGGAGGGGATCTGAGCACCTATGGACATGTTGGGTATGCAATGATAATGACCCGCAAATAACTCATGAACACAATGGGAGTATTGATGAATCTCTGTGAGCACAATGGGAGTATTGATGAATCTTCATGAGACAATGGAAGCATTGATGAATTTTCATGAGCACAATGGGAGCATTGATGAATCTTCATGAGCACAATAGGAGCATTGATGAATCTTCATGAGCACAATGGGATCATTGATGAATCTTCATGAGCACAATGGGATCATCGATGAATCTTCGTGAGCACAATGGGAGCATTGATGAATCTTCATGAGCACAATGGGATCATTGATGAATCTTCATGAGCACAATGGGATCATCGATGAATCTTCGTGAGCACAATGGGAGCATTGATGAATCTTCATGAACACAATGGGAGTATTGATGAATCTTCATGCGCATAATTAGGAGCATTGATGAATCTTCATGAGCACAATGGGAGTATTGATGAATCTCCATCAGCACAATGGGAGCATTGATGAATCTTCATGGACAGAATGGAAGTATTGATAAATGTTCATGGACACAATGGGTGTATTGATAAGTGTTCATGGACACAATGCAAGTATTGATAAATGTACATGGACACAATGCGAGTATTGATGAATGTTCATGGACAAAATGGGAGTATTGATAAATGTTCATGGACACAATGGGTGTATTGATAAGTGTTCATGGACACAATGCAAGTATTGATACATGTACATGGACACAATGCGATTATTGATAAATGTTCATGGACACAATGCGAGTATAGATGAATGTTCATGGACACAATGCGAGTATTGATAAATGTTCATGGTCACAATAAAGCTATTCAAGAATAAGAACACAACAAAGTTGTCACGATGAGTTTACTGGACTAAAACTGTGGTGAGGATTTGTTTTAAGAACTGACAGATGGGAAGAATACGTTCACAAAATTGATGATGAGCTGACAGGGCACACTTGAGACAGATGGGAAGAATAAGTTCACAAAACTGATGAACTGGCAGGACACACTTGAGACAGATGGGGAGAATAAGTTCACAAAACTGATGAGCTAACAGGACACACTTGAGACAGATGGGAAGAATACGTTCACAAAATTGATGATGAGCTGACAGGGCACACTTGAGACAGATGGGAAGAATAAGTTCACAAAACTGATGAGCTGACAGGACACACTTGAGACAGATGGGAGATAATAAGTTCACAAAATTGATGAGCTAACAGGACACACTTGAGACAGATGGGAAGAATAAGTTCACAAAACTGATGAGCTGACAGGACACACTTGAGACAGATGGGAAGAATAAGTTCACAAAATTGATGAGCTGACAGGACACACTTGAGACAGATGGGAAGAATAAGTTCACAAAACTGATGAACTGGCAGGACACACTTGAGACAGATGGGGAGAATAAGTTCACAAAACTGATGAGCTAACAGGACACACTTGAGACAGATGGGAAGAATACGTTCACAAAATTGATGATGAGCTGACAGGGCACACTTGAGACAGATGGGAAGAATAAGTTCACAAAACTGATGAGCTGACAGGACACACTTGAGACAGATGGGAGATAATAAGTTCACAAAATTGATGAGCTAACAGGACACACTTGAGACAGATGGGAAGAATAAGTTCACAAAATTGATGAGCTGACAGGACACACTTGAGACAGATGGGAAGAATAAGTTCACAAAATTGATGAGCTGACAGGACACACTTGAGACAGATGGGAAGAATAAGTTCACAAAACTGATTAGCTGACAGAGCACACATGAGACAGATGGGAAGAATAAGTTCACAAAACTGATGAACTGACATGATACACTTGAGACAGATGGGAAGAATAAGTTCACAAAACTGATCAACTGACATGACACACTTGAGACAGATGGGAAGAATAAGTTCACAAAACTGATGAGCTGACAGGACACACTTGAGACAGATGAAGAGAATAAGATTACAGAACATAATCATATGAGAAGTGAAGTAGTTGTAGTGTCTAGAACGCGTCACACTCCTTAAGTCATCGGGCGAACGCAAACAAGCAAGTAAGGAAGCTAGCAGAACGCGTTAAAGAAAACATCAAGACGGAGAGGTTTTAGATTTGAAATCAACTATGCGGTTCTTGTTTAAATTAAAATTGGGGGGGGGGGGGTGTAGGGGGTGAAGATATTCTATCACAATAGGACGAAACTATTGATGAACTGTACAAATGATTTGGAAGCCAATTGGTCGATTTTTTAAACTGTACAAATGATTTGGAAGCCAATTGGTCGATTTTTTAAACTGTACAAATGATTTGGAAGCCAATTGGTCGATTTTTTTAAACTGTACAAATGACTTGGAAGCCAATTGGTCGATTTTTTAAACTGTACAAATGACTTGGAAGCCAATTGGTCGATTTTTTAACAGTACAAATAACTAGGAATCCTATGGTTCGATTGTATAACTGTACAAATGACTAGGAATCCAATGGTTCGATTATTTAAATGTACAAATGACTAGGAAATTAAAGTACAATTGTCTAAAGAACAAATAACTCAGAGCCTAAGACACGAATGTTTAAAGGACAAATAACCCTAAATCTAAAGTACAATTGTTTAATGGCACAAACGATTGGGAACATATTGTATGATCTTTAATTACAAGCAATAACACTGCATTCATCCTCGACGTTGGAAGGAAAAAAAATAGACAATATATAGAAAATATGTCACAGTATATGGCTGAAATGTTAAAGACACAATAGCAGCGAATGTAGTCTGGTAAGCACTGGTTATCCAGCCCTTTGGTATTTAGCCCTACCAAAGAAATCGGGTACGATTGGATGCGATGATCATCGCACAATAAGCCTTATGAGTCATATGACTAAGATATTACTAAGAATCATCATGCGAAGAGTGCGAAACAAAATCAGTCCAGAAATTAGCGATGAACAGTGTGGTTTATTTAGAGATAAAGGAACAAGCAATGCCATTTATATCATAAGATCTTTAGTAGAAAGAGCCATAGAGGTGAAAACAGATCTAAACCTATGTTTCATAGATTACACCAAGGCATTTGACAAAGTAAAGCATCAAGAAATAATCAACATTTTAGAAAGCATAAACGTAGACAGCAAAGATATAAGAATAATAAAGAACATGTACTGGCAACAAACAGCGGCCATAAGAACTGGAAACCAATTGGGTTTCAACAAATAAAACAGGGTGTTTCAACAAATAAAACAGGGTGTTAGACAAGGTTGTGTGCTGTCACCAGATTTGTTTAATATTTATAGTGAGATTATTTTAAGATCCATAAGGGGCATGCCTGGAATAACAATTGGAGGTCATAATATAAATAATCTAAGGTATGCTGATGATACAGTATTAATCGCTAAGAGTGAAAATGAGTTACAAGAAATGGACATTATAGTGAAAGAAATCAAAAATAAAGGACTCAGCCTTAATAGCAAAAAGACAGAGGTAATGGTAAAAACAAAGAAAAAGACATCACCTCAGTGCAAAATAAAGACAAGTGAAACAATATTAAAACAGGTAAATGAATTTAAATATTTGGGAACTTAGTTAACCTCAGATGGAAGATGTACAAAAGAGGTGAGATGCAGAATGACTCAGGCAAAAGCAGCTTTCCAAAAAATAAGGAAAATACTATGCAATCCATTTTTTACAATAGAAACAAGAAAAAGAGTTTTTAATGTTACGTAGAGCCAGTCTTAACATATGAATGCGAATCATGGACAATAGGACAACAAACAAGAAAATCACTGGAGTCTGTAGAAATGTGGTTTTACAGAAGAATGTTGAGAATACCATGGACATCTAAGAAAAGTAATGAAGATGTTCTGAGAGAGGTCAACGCAAAAAGAGAGCTAATTTCCAATATTAGGAAGAAACAATCATCATTTTTTGGCCATGTAATGAGAAGAGAACAACTTGAATATATTGTAACAACTGGAAAAATTGAGGGACGAAGAGATAGAAGGAAGCAAAGAGAAAAAATAACAGACAGCTTAAGAGAATGGCTTGGCAAGAGGTCAACAACAGAAATGATAAATAGCTGCCGAGATCGAAAGTTGTGGAGAGACATGATCACCTACGCCAGTAGACCCGGTACTTGATGATGATGAAGCACTGGTTGATTTAATCCAATATCGTAAGTATCAAGCTTACAGTTAGCAGCTAGAACGATGTAGGTTAAACGTTGAACAACACAAGCCTCCCCATCTGACTCTAATTCCAACACGTGATAGTCCACAAGTATCAATATTTTATAGATCGGCCGTCAAGCAGGGCAGGTTTGATTTATTTTTATATTTTGTTGCTGTTGTTGGTCTTCTTCTACTTTCCTTCCTCATTTTTTTGCCTTTAAACGACGAGGATATATATACATAGTTATTTATTATATCAGTGGCGTATTCTCTATGTTGACGCAGCTACCGCCAGTAGCCCTGAACATATTAACAAATTACAAAAGGAAATGATAATTTATTTTATTTTTTTATAATTATATTACACATTTTCTAATATTCTATTACACATTTCGTAGGCCAATATGATTCATTTGGAGATAAATAATAGTAAATGAATATTATTATAGAGGGAAACTTATGATGCGATAATCAGCGAGTCAATTCAGAGGAAGAGGTATCAATAGTCGGAAAAATTGACAAATAATCAACAACAGAAAAAAGTTAGCTGAGTTGCAGTGTTCCCTAGCGTTTGGCTTTTCGTGGTAAGGCGCTGTGCCACGGGTTCGATCCTGCTTTGGTCCATATTTTTTTCTGTTGTTGATTATTTGTCAATTTTTCCGAGTGTTGTAAACATACCTCTTCTTCTGAATTGATTCGATGATTTATTTGCTTTGATTTGCATTTATTAAAGCAAGGTTTTCCTTTGGCCACTATAACGTTTGTGAATGAAACCGAAACTACTCAACATTGAAACCTCTAGTAGCTAGCAGTGCATTTTTCCTCTATCCGACCTAGTATTAACGACCTTGACATTCAAAAATGGGAGTCAAAATAGTATAGCGGGAGCTACCGCTAGAGAAATGCGATTTAATGTGTTATTTTTAGCTCTAGCCAATTAGAAGCGTTAAAAGTGAAAGTGAAACTATGTCTGATTACCGGAACTTCCTTAGCTATTTATAACTACGTTATGCGCATCAGCATCTGTAGAAAGAACATTTTCTGCGCACAAGAGAATAAAATCTTATTGTCGCTCAACTCAGACACAAGAACGCTTATCTGGTTTGGCATTAATGTCCACTGAGAAATCGTTCCCTCAGAAACTCAGAAATCAACCCAACAGTACTTTCAATGACAAAGTCATCTAGACATTTTCGTCCCAAAAAAGACGGATATAATTAACATACAAATAAGTAAGTAATTTAAAATGTAGTGATGTCATTAGAAACTATTACTTTATGTTGGCCTACTGAATATAATGTATGTTTTTATTTATTATGTTGTCGGTAGCCCAGACCCCCAAAACCAGTATACGCCACCTATACATATATGTGTGTGTGTGTGTGTGTGTGTGTGTGTGTGTGTGTGTGTGTGTGTGTGTGTGTGTGTGTGTGTGTGTGTGTGTGTGTGTGTGTGTGTGTGTGTGTGTGTGTGTGTGTGTGTGTGTGTGTGTGTGTGTGTGTGTGTGTGTGTGTGTGTGTGTGTGTGTGTGTGTGTGTGTGTGTGTGTGGCCCTTTTCCCTTTTCGTCTTATCAGATGGTCTAGTGGACGCTATTGTGTATTTTTTTTTGTTTTGTTGCTGTCGAACAGCTTCTCTCGTGGCTAATTCTACCAATGTTTGACAAACACACACGGCCACAGAATGAACAAGTCAGGCCCACTGATCCACAGGGTTTTCCATCCTTTTTCATGAGTCTTTTTTCTTTTCTAAGTTTAGCTTTAGCACAGTCTCAAATGATGTTATACCGTTCCTTATACATGCTCTCCAAGATGTGCGATCACTTGCCAGATGTTCCCTGTCATTTTCTCAGATGGAGAAGTCATTAAGATATGATTTACTTCTTCTTCTTCCACTTTCCTACCTCATTTGCCTTTCAGCGTCGAGGGGAGATATAATTTGTGGTCTTTTGCTCTTCTGTTCGCCTCTGCTGCTGTTATGTTTCCTAGTGCTTCTAATATTCCATCGATTCATCTTTTTCGTGGTCTACCCTTGGGTCTGGTGATCTCACAACTTTTGTTGAAGACTCGCTGTGTTGTGTTTTGATCTTTCTGCCTTGTCACGTGGCCAAACCATTTTATCTGTTGTTTCCTTATATATTCTTTGGCGGGGGCTATTCCTAGCTTATTTCTCAGTTCTTCATTTCTGATCTTATCTCTCAGACTGTTTCCTATCATTCGTCTAACACATTTCATCTCAGTAGAGGTTATTTTTTTCTTATTGTTCTTGCATCTAGGGTCCAGGTCTGGCATTGGTAGCACAACGTTGGGTTGAAGATTGTGTTGTATAGTGCTCGTTTTGCCTCCAGAGTTATTTCCTTGTTGGACAATAGTGGTGTGGTGTTAACTGTCCAATGATTTGACAAGCTTTGTTGCATCTTGATTCTATCTCTGCTGTTTGAGAATTATCGTTTGTCGTTAGACTTCCTAGGTATTTGAATTCCTCTGCGTGTTTTAGTTGTCTGCCTTCTATAGTTATGTTGATGTTCTGTTTATTTTTTGGCGAAATTCATGACTTCTGTTTTGTTGATGTTGATTTTCATGTTGTATTTTGTCCCTGAGCTGTTGAGTTTGTTTAAGTGTTCTTGTAGGTCTTCTGTTGTTTCATGTATTGGTGCCTGATCGTCTGCTCGTTGATCTCCTCTGTCTCTGCTTCGTTGGCTAGCTTGCATATATAGTCATATATATATATACACATATATTTATATTTATGTATTGCATAAATATCTATATATAGCTTGCAAAGATATAGAGCCAAGATAGTTGAAAAAAGATTGAGACCAATTATAGACCCACAACTAAGCGATGCTCAGATGGGCTTCAGGAGGAACAGAGTTTGCACAGATGCCCTATTTATCATAAAACAACTAGCGGAGAAAACAATACATCATAATAAAACACTATATACAGCTTTTATTGACCAAGAAAAGGCGTTCGATAGGATGGACAGGGAACAGTTGTGGTTCGTATTGCCCTTGTACAGATTGAGTCACCACCTAGTAGAGATATGCAAGAGCCTCTATGAAAGTAGTCGCACTACAGTAAGATCTTCAGCAGGTTACTCTAAACATTTCACCATTAACTCCGGAGTAAGACAAGGCTGCGTGCTTTCCCCTTTACTTTTCATCACATATATGGACAATGTATGCAAATTAGCATGCCCAATCCAAGGAAGTATTCCAACAAGGATGATAACAAGTGATAACACAAAAGAGAACGAAATATACGTACCAGAAAACAGCAGAAGAGAGGAAGAAATAAATGAAAAACTATTTGCAGACGACCAAGTTCTGATACATGAAACAACTGAGGACCTGCAAGAACATATCAACAGGCTAAACACCACTTGTAAACAATACAACATGAAGATCAACATAAGCAAAACCGAAGTATGGCAATAGCAAGAAAGAAAGAAAAACTAAACATCATAATAGATAATACAACTCTGAAGCAAGTAGACAATTTTAAATATCTTGGTAGCACGTTAACACAAGACAATAACCAAGAGACATAGATAGATATAAGATGTAACAAAGAATGCCAAGTTATTGGCCAAGTATCAACACTATTGAAAAACAAAGCAATAACTACGGAAGCAAAAAGGGCAATATACAAATCAATTTTTCTACCAACTCTGGGCTATCAGTGCCAGAATTGGACGCTGGACTCTAGAATAATAAGAAAGATAATGACCACCGAAATGAAATGTGTCAGAAGAATGACAGGAAAAAGCTTAAGGGACAGAGTAAGAAACACCGACCTGAGGAAGAAACTCGAAATTGAACCAGCCATCGAATACATAAAGAAATAACAGATAAGTTGGTTCAGCCACATAACAAGACACAAAGAACTAACAATGACTCAAAGAGCCATAAACAAACGCTACGAAAACGCCAGATTAAGAGAAAGACCGAGAAAGAGATAGATAAAGTGAATACTAGAGTCACTAGCCACTATAACTTCCTTAACTATCTATAACTACGTTATGCGCCATAAAATAAAAAAAAATTAGGCACCTAGGCATCTCAACTGTCAAAAACAGTATTGCTACTAACTTCGGTTTATAAACAAAAATTGAGAAGTTTTTACTTTTACCGTACGCGAATGTAGTGTATTATCAAATAGTTTGATATTAAATTCCTTTGGGCATATATAATTTTGTTGAACTTCAAGTTTTAAATTACGTTGATTTAAATATATATATAGCTTATTCTTTTGTAACTTATACATAGCCTTCATTGACCAGGAAAAAGCATTCGACAGAGTAAACAGAGAACAACTGTGGGAGATACTAACAACATACGGAGTAAGCCAACATCTAACCAACATTATTAAAAGTCTCTACGTCAACAGCAGCTGCAGGGTCAGAACAGCAACAGGCTACACAGACCACTTCGAAGTTAGATCAGGTGTAAGAAAGGGGTGCGTACTATCCCCCCTACTGTTTATTACATACATGGACCATATATGCAAGCTAGCCAACCCATCAGAGACAGAGGAGATCAACGAGCTTCTATTTGCAGACGACCAGGCACTAATACATGAAACAATAGAAGACCTACAAGAACACTTAAACAAACTCAACATCTTAGGAACAAAATACAACATGAAAATCAACATCAACAAAACAGAAGTCATGAATGTCGCCAAAAATAAACAGAACATCAACATAACTATAGAAGGCAGACAACTAAAACAAGTAGAGGAATTCAAATACCTAGGAAGTCTAATGACAAACGACAATTCCCAAACAGCAGAGATAGAATCAAGATGCAACAAAGCTTGTCAAATCATCGGACAGTTATCACCACTATTGTCCAACAAGGAAATAACTCTGGAGGCAAAACGAGCACTATACAATACAATCTTCATTCCAACGTTGTGCTACCAATGCCAGACCTGGACTCTAGATGCAAGAACAATAAGAAAAATAACCTCTACAGAGATGAAATGTGTTAGACGAATGACAGGAAACAGTCTGAGAGATAAGATCAGAATGTAGAACTGAGAAAAAAGCTAGGAATAGCCCCAGCCATAGAATATATAAGGAAACAACAGATAAAATGGTTCGGCCACGTGACAAGGCAGAAAGAACAAAACACAACACAACGAGCCTTCAACAAACGTTGTGAGAACAACAGACCCAAGGGTCGACCACGAAAAAGATGGATCGATGGAATATTAGAAGCACTAGGAAACATAACAGCAGCAGAGGCGAACAGAAGAGCAAAAGACCGCAAATTATATCTCCCCTCGACGCTGAAAGTCAGATGAGGAAGGAAAGAAGAAGAAGAAGAAGAAGAAGATTCTTTTGTAACTTCATAACGAATTTTTATTATTTCTTGTACATTCCTGCCGACGATGTGATGGCAGAGCAAGCTTCTACACATAACACAGAGATCTCAATAAACTCTATTGATAAACTTAGAAACCAACCCAGCAGTACTTTGTATGACAAAGTCATCGAGACATTTTCGTCCCAAACAAGACGGATGGAATTTACATATACAAATGTAAGTAATTTAAAATGTAGTGATGTCATTAGCAAATATTACTTCATATTAGCCTACTGAATATAATGTAAGGAAAAATAAAAAATAAAAAAATGGTATGTATGAAGCTTTACGTGACAGGTGGACGACACAGACTAAACAACGTTTCGGCTCAATAGGCCTTCATCAGGAACAATAAAAAAAAAAAACACACACACACACATACTTATATGTTTTTTTTTTTTTTTTTTAATTGTTCCTGATGAAGGCCTATTGAGCCGAAACGTTGTTTAGTCTGTGTCGTCCACCTGTCACGTAAAGCTTCATACATACCATTTTTTTATTTTTTTATTTTTCCTTATATTCAGCTTTACTGCAGCTTCGCATTTTGATGCCTTAACCCTGTATATAATGTATGTGTTTATTTATTATGTCAGCGGTAGCCCAGACCCCAAAACCATATACGCCACTGATACATATATATATATAAGGGGTATATTTTGTTAAGTTTGTTAACCTAGTGACCACGAGAATAACGATGTATTCTTCTTCTTCCCATAACCACCGGCACCGTTGAGACACCACCGACAGAATTAGCCAACCTTCTCCATTCCTCTCAATCTTCAATCATTCTGTTGTGGGACTTTGCAAAGACAAGGCCTGTCGATTCTTTGATGTTATCTGCCCATCTCTTTCTTTGCCTACCTTTCCTTCTCTCCCCTTTTAAAGTACGTTGCAGAGTGGTCTTTGCTTGGCCAGAAAATTCGAGAAATGTGTCCAAACTATTTAATTTTGCAGTTTCTTCATAATAACCAAAATATTAATTTTCTATTACAAACAAATATTATGTTTCTATTATAACAAAATATTATATTATAACAAAATATTATATTTATATTATAACAAAATATTATATTTCTATTATAACAAAATATTATATTTCTATTATAACAAAGTATTATATTATATTATATTATAACGAAATATTATATTATATTATATTATAACAAAATATTATATTATATTATAACAAAATATTATATTTATATTATAACAAAATGTTATTTTTCTATTATAACAAAATATTTTGGTATTATAACAAAATAGTATATTTATATTATAACAAAATATTATATTTCTATTATAAAAATATTATTTCATATTATAACAAAATCGACATTCTCTAGCCTTAGCCTTGTGGCTCGGGCACTATTATTTGTCTCTATCACACTAAACCACCTCATTAAGAGAATTTAACATCGTGTTCACCTGGAATAAAGACCTGCATATTGAGGAGGACGAATTGCAACTTTCAAGCTCCACATTTGACATACATCTAGCCCCAAATATACTACGATTATCAAGAGCAAACAGTTTTATAGAAACACTAGGAAACATAACAGCAGAAGAGGTCAACAGAAGAACGAAGATCACAAATGATATCTCCCATCGACGCTGACAGGCGAGTGAGGAAGAAAGGAAGAACCAAGATTGTTGTAGAAACCTTGAACTTATCGACCACCAACTTCTTCCTCCCACTGTTTCCGGTTTTATTCCAAACTGCTGCTAAAGCCTTCCTTTTACATGCTACATAAGATCCATAAACCTGACTCACCTGGTAGGCTCATTGTTTCGACATATTTATACCACATTGATTATACCTCAGGATACACTGAGGTCTTCTTTCAGCTCATCGTTGAATCTCCCTACATATATTAAGGACAATAAAAAAACGTCATATGTTCTCTATTTGTCCCCTTACTACCCGCTCTTACGACGTGCCACTAACGGTTAGTGATCGCTCTTACCACAAACAATTACAGGTTATTACTCGCTCTTACCACAAACAATTACAGGTTATTACTCGCTCTTACCACAAACAATTACAGGTTATTACTCGCTCTTACCACAAACAATTACAGGTTATTACTCGCTCTTAACACATACAATTACAGGTTATTACTCGCTCTTAACACATACAATTACAGGTTATTACTCGCTCTTACCACAAACAATTACAGGTTCTTACTCGCTCTTACCACAAACAATTACAGGTTCTTACTCGCTCTTAACACATACAATTACAGGTTATTACTCGCTCTTAACACATACAATTACAGGTTATTACTCGCTCTTACACAAACAATTACAGGTTATTACTCGCTCTTACCACATACAATTACAAGTTATTAATCATTCTTACCACATACAATATTACAGGTTATTACTCGCTCTTACCACATACAATTACAAGTTATTAATCATTCTTACCACATACAATATTACAGGTTATTACTTGCTCTTACCACATACAATTACAGGTTATTACTCGCTCTTACCACATACAATTACAGGTTATTACTCGCTCTTACCACATACAATTACAGGTTATTACTCGCTCTTAACACATACAATTACAGGTTATTAATCATTCTTACCACATACAATGTTACAGGTTATTACTCGCTCTTACCACATACAATTACAAGTTATTACTCGCTCTTACCACATACAACTACAGGTTATTACTCGCTCTTACAATATACCATTAAAGGCTACTACGCGCTCTTACAATATACCATTAAAGGTTACTACTCGCTACTACAATATACCATTAAAGGTTAATACTCGCTCTTACAATATACCATTAAAGGTTAATACTCGCTCTTACAATATACCATTAAAGGTTAATACTCGCTCTTACAATATACCATTAAAGGTTAATACTCGCTCTTACAATATACCATTAAAGGTTAATACTCGCTCTTACAATATACCATTAAAGGCTACTACTCGCTCTTACCATCATTAGCATCATGTGCCATACCAGTTTGCGTAGGTGATCATGTCCTTCTACAATCTTCTATCTACAGTGCATCGTATCAGTTCTGTTGTTGGCTGTTTTCTATGCCAAGACACCAAGCTATCCAGCATCTTCTCTCTTTGTCGTCCGCGATTTCTCTTTCCCTTTAATTTGCCTGTTGCAACCAAGTTTCCCAACTATTCTCTTCTCATGATGTGCTCGAAAAATGGTGTTTGTTTCTTTCTGTTGTTTTTTAGGAGCTCCCTTTCTGTGTTGGCCTCTTTCAGAATTTCCTCATTGGTCTCTTTAGTTGTCCATGGAACTTTCAACATTCTTCTGAGAAATCCCATCTCTGTGGCCTCTAACCGTCTCTTCATTTGTGTGTCTACTGTCCATGATTCGCTTCCATAGGTCAGAATTGGTTCTATATAGCACCGATGAACTCTCTTTCTCACTTCTATTGACATAGATTTGTTGCGTAAGATATTTTTCATTTTCTGAAATGCTATTTTGGTCTGAGCTATTCTGCTTTTTATTTCTGTTGTGCATCTCCCATCTGATGTTATTATTGTGCCCAAGTATTTGAAGCGTTGCACTTGCTTTAGATTTGTCCTGGTTTTTTTTATGCTTCTTGACGGTGCTGATAACTACCTAATTACATATCTACTGACTTACCAAAAAAGTTAACTACCTACTTACATATCTACTGACTTACCAAAAAAGTTAACTACCTACTTACATATCTACTGACTTACCAAAAAAGTTAACTACCTACTTACATATCTACTGACTTACCAAAAAAGTTAACTACCTACTTACATATCTATTGACTTACTTACCAACTAAGTTAACTACCTACTTACATATTTACTGACTTACCAAAAAAGTTAACTACCTACTTACATATCTACTGACTTACCAAAAAGTTAACTACCTACTTACATATCTATTGACTTACTTACCAACTAAGTTAACTACCTACTTACATATTTACTGACTTACCAAAAATGTTAACTACCTACTTACATATTTACTGACTTACCAAAAATGTTAACTACCTACTTACATATCTACTGACTTACTTACCAACTACGTTAACTACCTACTTACATATCTACTGACTTACTTACCAACTACGTTAACTACCTACTTACATATCTACTGACTTACTTACCAACTACGTTAACTACCTACTTATATATCTACTGACTTACTTACCAACTACGTTAACTACCTACTTACATATTTACTGACTTACCAAAAAAGTTAACTACCTACTTATATATCTACTGACTTACTTACCAAATACGTTTACTACCTACTTATATATCTACTGACTTACCAACTACGTTAACTACCTACTTACATATCTACTGACTTACCAAAAAGTTAACTACCTACTTACTTATCTACCTACTTACTTATCAACTGACTTACCAACTAACTACCTACTTAAGTATCTACCTACTAACCCATCTACTGACTTACGTACCAACTAACGTACTTAAAATATAATTAACTCATTAGCTAGCCTATCCCCTCGACGACATCGCTCTCTGTCAAATCTAAACGTTTCTTCGTGTTTATTTACTTTGCCTGTCTCCGTGAATGCGATCTGTTTGCTGTCTTTAATTTCGCCCGATCATTGTCCATGAGGTCTGTCCACCTCTGCTTATAACTCAAATTATTGTTCTTGTCAGGATATTATGGGAATGGGGTTATTTATACCTGAAATGGCTCACCACTCTTTGTTTAACTTTCAGTCTCATATCATGTGACCAGTCACTTTATACTAACATTGTGCTACCAGTGCCCGTGATGGACCTTAGACTCAGAAACTATTAGAAAGGTAACCACTACGGAAATGAAGTATGTTGACGCATGACAGGAAGCAGACTGGGAGATAAGATCAGAAGTGTATCATGACGACTAAATGAATTGTAGCCGACATAGTTGTAACAGCTTTCAGTATTGTAATGTCATCGCCGGGTTGTTTTCGCATAATTTTAACTGTGTAGGTCACTCTGATTTTTTAACCACTCCCAACTGTCACCATAGAAGGTGACCTGTTTAGAACGTTGTTTTTTTTTTCAGGAACCTAAATAGTAAAAGCAGCTTTCCAAAAAAATGAGGAAGATACTGAAGGGAGGTCAAAAAGTAATGCACACCAATTTTTTTCTCGGCTAATAATAAAGATAGGAATATGAAATTTTGCACACTTGGAATATGACATGAGATTATTTCATATAGAAATATGGTTTTACAGAAGAATATTTGAGAATACCATGAACAGCTAAGAAGAGTAATGAAGATGTTCTGAGAGAGGTCAAAGCAAAAAGAGAGTTAAGTTCCAATATTAGGAAGAAACAATCATCATTTTTTGGTCATGTAATGAGAAGAGAACAACTGGAATATATTGTAACAACTGGAAAAAATTGAGGGTCGAAGAGGTAGAGGGAAGCAAAGCGAGAAAATACCATACAGCTTAAGAGAATGGCTTGGCAGAAGATCAACAACAGAAATGATAAATAATTGTCGAGATCGAAAGTTGTGGAGAGACATGATCACCTACGCCAGCCGGCATGGTACTTGATGATGATGAACCTCTATAAACATTGTCATGGGCGATCAAACATCGATGAGCGGTTTATTAGATAATTCAGGTGATGATGATAAACCTACTTACTCGCTTCACTTACTTGGTTACCTACTTACCTATTTACTTACTTATTTACTTACTTAACCTACCTACTCACATATCAACCTACTTAAATATTGACTTACCGACTAAGTTACTTACGAATTTATCAACTAACTTACCATTTATAACTTACCTACTGACTTACCAACTAAATTAACTACCTACTTACTTATCTACTAACTTGCTTACCAACTAGTATGTCATGACAAGAAAGAGCCTGAGAGATAAGATCAGAAGTGAATCATGATGACGCCACCATTTAAAAGTAATTGAATTGTTACCTACATAGTTGTCACAGTTTTTATTTTCTTTAATCTTGTCGCAGCTTAGTTTAAGCATAATCCTGATTAAATGTGTAGGTCAATCTGACCTAAACCCTCAATGGTCGCGATGGTGACTTGTTTTAGAACGTTTGTTTTCTGAACCTAAATGAACATTGTCAGCGGTGAAACTTCACACAACGATGGACAGTTATTTTACAATTATTATTAGATTTGTTCTTGTTAGAAAAACAAAACATGCAATAGTAACAGGGAATTTTTTTTTTTTTTTCTTTTTACAATTTTGGGAAAACGAAATAATCTGTGGCGCAAAGTTCTAGCAGAGTTATGCTCAAAGGCAGAACTCAAGTAGTTGTTATATAGAAAACAAGGCCCCGTGCGCGGGGAGGTGATCTGGACGTGTCCAACGTTCAGGGGGGATAATTCATCGGCTAAACGGAACTCTTCAATACATAATGTGCTGTACGATTAAAGGAAACAAGAAAGGTCATAGTTTACGTTATAAACATTGACTCAAAAGATGATTTAAATAAATCAGTGATTGTTAAAAGCCATGAAACCATACAAATCTGTTCTGAGTTATTGATCAGGCGATGTTGATATGAAATTGTATAGAGTATCATTACTAGAGAGCCGATATTTGAGATTATCTCAGTAACTGTGGCAAAGAGCTTTGACTTAAGTAGGAAAACTGTCTATAAAATGTGTTTTGTATCGTTTTTGTGCGCTTACTGTTTGTAGTTCAATAGGAAAGGAAACAGCTGCAAAGTATAATATTTCAAGTGTAGAAATAAATTACCTTTCTCAGAGAATATAAGAGTAAAGGAATCACCACTGAAACAAAAAATGCTCTTCTCAAAACAGTCTTATCCTCAAAGTTACGCTGGCCAAGTCAAACATGGGCGCTAGATTAAAAAAATAATCAATAACATAAACGTCAACGAAATAAAATGTGTCAGTTTAATGATTAGATAATCTCATGTCCAATATGATCTGAATGTTGAAGAACAGTTATAGAAATAAACATCAAGACCATTAACATCTCTATAACCTTCCTCAGGACATCTTGGATAATTTTAGTATATTCTGAGCCAGGAAAAATCAGGAACATTTTAATGATCTCAGTGGCATATAGAAGGAGGCTTTTACATAAAAAAAGAAGGTAATTTATAGAGCTGGTTACGTCCATGTGTTTAGAAGAGACACAGAAATAAAAGAAATAACTGTCGTGATTTAGATTCTCTGATAACGAGACTGAAGACAGTAGAAACAGAGATGACTAGAGCTGGTCAGGTATGTGGCAACCTGTCGAAGTATGGCAACACGAACCGCAAGAAGTGGAAGGGCTTTGTTCGTGCCCTACAGGATGTCACAAGGTGAGCCAACCAATGATTGATTTGTGGGTCTGTGATGTCACAAGGTGTGCCAGCCACTGATTGATTTGGGGGTCTGTGATGTCACAAGGTGAGACAGCCTCTGATTGATTTGTGGGTCCGTGATGTCACAAGGCGTGCCAGCCACTGATTGATTTGTGGGTCCGTGATGTCACAAGGTGAGCCAGCCACTGATTGATTTGTGGGTCCGTGATGTCACAAGGCGTGCCAGCCACTGACTGATTTGTGGGTCCGTGACGTCACACATCGTGACAGCCACTGATTGATTTATGGGTCCGTGATGTCACAAGGTGAGCCAGCCACTGATTGATTTGTGGGTCCGTGATGTCACAAGGTGAGCCAGCCACTGATTGATTTGTGGGTCCGTGATGTCACAAGGTGAGCCAACTAATCATTGATTTGTGGGTCTGTGACGTCACACATCGTGACAGCCACTGATTGATTTATGGGTCCGTGATGTCACAAGGTGAGCCAGCCACTGATTGATTTGTGGGTCCGTGATGTCACAAGGTGAGCAAGCCACTGATTGATTTGTGGGTCCGTGATGTCACAAGGTGAGCCAGCCACTGATTGATTTATGGGTCCGTGATGTCACAAGGTGAGCCAGCCACTGATTGATTTATGGGTCCGTGATGTCACAAGGTGAGCCAGCCACTGATTGATTTATGGGTCCGTGATGTCACAAGGTGAGCCAGCCACTGATTGATTTATGGGTCCGTGATGTCACAAGGTGAGCCAGCCACTGATTGATTTATGGGTCCGTGATGTCACAAGGTGAGCCAGCCACTGATTGATTTATGGGTCCGTGATGTCACAAGGTGAGCCAGCCACTGATTGATTTATGGGTCCGTGATGTCACAAGGTGAGCCAGCCACTGATTGATTTGTGGGTCCGTGATGTCACAAGGTGAGCCAGCCACTGATTGATTTGTGGGTCCGTGATGTCACAAGGTGAGCCAGCCACTGATTGATTTGTGGGTCCGTGATGTCACAAGGTGAGCCAGCCACTGATTGATTTGTGGGTCCGTGATGTCACAAGGTGAGCCAGCCACTGATTGATTTGTGGGTCCGTGATGTCACAAGGTGAGCCAGCCACTGATTGATTTGTGGGTCCGTGATGCCACAAGGTGAGCCAGCCACTGATTGGTTTGTGGGTCCGTGATGTCACAAGGTGAGCCAGCCACTGATTGATTTGTGGGTCCGTGATGTCACAAGGTGAGCCAGCCACTGATTGATATGTGGGTCCGTGATGTCACAAGGTGAGCCAGCCACTGATTGATTTGTGGGTCCGTGATGTCACAAGGTGAGCCAGCCACTGATTGATTTGAGGGTCCGTGATGTCACAAGGTGAGCCAGCCACTGATTGATTTGTGGGTCCGTGATGTCACAAGGTGAGCCAGCCACTGATTGATTTATGGGTTCGTGATGTCACAAGGCGTGTCAGCAACTGATTGATTTGTGGGTCCGTGATGTCACAAGGCGTGTCAGCCACTGATTGATTTGTGGGTCCGTGATGTCACAAGGCGTGCCAGCCACTGATTGATTTGTGGGTCCGTGATGTCACAAGGCGAGCCAGCCACTGATTGATTTGTGGGTCAGTGATGTCACAAGGCGAGCCAGCCACTGATTGATTTGTGGGTCAGCGACGTCACAAGACGTGTCAACCATTGATTGATTTGTTGATCTGTGACGTCACAAGGCGAGCCAGTCACTGGCTACATTGTAGGTCTGAAATCGATGGTAAAAAAAAGTAGAAATTTAGTTCTAGAATATTGTCTTTACACGCACTTCTTCTTTTAACTTTTCAGCTCCCTGTGGAGCATAGGTCTTCAACAAACACTTTCCAAGCCGTTCTATTTCTTGTCATTCTTTTAAGACCATTCCATGTCTTCCCCATCATCTTCATCTCTTCTTCTATATGTCTTCTCCAAGAATTCCTTGGTCTTCCTCTTTGTCTTTTTCCTTAGGGGTTCCAAAAAAGGACCTGTTGTGTAATGCTCTCAGTTGGCTTCCGCAGTGTGTGTCCTATCCAGCGCCATTATCTTCGCTGTATCTCTTTATCCACTGGTATTTGACTGGTACATTTCCATAATTCTATGTTATTGATTTTGTCCTGCCAATTCCATCCTTTTATTCTGCTTAAGCATCCATTAATGAAGGTCTGTATCTTCATGATTGACATTTTTGTTGTTCTCCATGTTTCACAGCCATAAAATGAGACTGACTTAACATTGGAGTTTTTATTGTTGTATTAACCTAATTTCTTTGGACTTCCATATGTTTCCCATTGCAACAAATGCTCCTCTTGCTTTTGATATTCTTATTTTGGTATCATTTTCTGTTCCTCCCCTCTTTATCTATATTACTGCCCAGATATATGTAAGATTGTACGTCTAGTAGAGGTATTTCTTCTAATAGTATTTGGTTATTGACAATTGCATTAATTCTCATAATGTTGGTCTTATCTATATTTATTTTCAGTACTAGCTGTTGTGATCTCTCATCAAATATGCTCATTTTATCTTGCATCTGTTGATGGCTGTGTCATTGGAGAGCTATGTCATCAGCAAAGTCTAAGTCATCAAGTTGCTTGGTCAGTGACCACTGGATTCTATTTTTGTTGTTCTGAGTTATTTTTATAATCCAATCTATGACAAGTAGAAAGAAAAATGGAGATAGAAAAAATCCCTGCCTTAATCCTGTTTTTATTTCAAATAATTCTGCAAGCTATCCTTCGTGTACAATACTACATTTCATTCCTTCATACAATGTTCATAGCAGGTTAATAAATTTTAAACTTTTTGGGGATTCCGTAATGACTCAGCAACTTTCAAAGCATTCCTCTGTCTAAACTATCAAATGCCTTTTCCGAATCTAAGTATCCAATATAAAGTGGGGATTGTAGTTCTAAACTTTGTTCACATTTAATATGTAAGGTAGTTATTTGATCAGCACATGATCTGTTCTTCCTAAAACCTGCTTGTTGATCTCTCAAATGTTTCTCTACATCCTCTTTTTAGTCTCTCCGGAGTGATTCTGCTTAATATTTTTCTCAGTTGGCTTCTGTAGTGTGTGTCCTATCCAGCGCCATCGTCTTCACTGTATTCTTTATCCACTGGTATTTGACTGGTACATTTCCATAATTCTATGTTATTGGTTTTGTCCTGCCATTTCTATCATTTTATTCTGCATAGCATCCATTAATGAAAGTCTATATCTTCGTGATTGTCAATTTTGTTGTTCTCCATGTTTCACAGCCATATAATAGGACCGACTTAACATTGGAGTTGAAAATTTTTATTTTTGAATTAAACCTAATTTCTTTAGATTTGTATGTTTCCCAGTGCAATGAAAGCTCCTTTTGCTATTGATATCCTTATTTTGGTATCATTTTCTGTTCCTCCCTCTTTATCTATATTACTGCCCAGATATATGTAAGATTGTACATCTAATAGAGGTAATTCTCCTAGTTTTATTTGGTTATTGCCAACTGTATTAATTCTCATAATGTTTGGTATTATCTCTATTAATCTTCAGTCCTAGCTGTTGTGATCTCTCATCAAGTATGCTCATTTTATCCTGCATCTGTTGATGGCTGTGTGATAGGAGAGCTATGTCATCAGCAAAGTTTCCGTAATGACTCAGTAACTTCCAAAGCATTCCTCTGTCTAAACTATCAAATGCCTTTTCGTAATCTATAAATCCAATATAAAGTGGGGATTTTAGTTCTAAACTTTGTTCAACTATTATACGTAGAGTAATTATTTGATCAGCAATCAGCACATGATCTGTTCTTCCTAAAACCTGCTTGTTCATCTCTCATATGTTTTTCTATGGTCTCTTTTAGTCTCTCCAGAATGATTCTGCTTAATATTTTTCTGGCACTGATTGTAGCAAAATTCCCCTATAATTTGCGCACTCCTGTAAACTTCCTTTCTTTGGTAGTTTGATCATATAACCTTCTTTCCAGTCTTTAGGTATTTCTTCCCTCTCCCAAATTTTATCTAATAGATTATGTAACATTTTGGTAGAGGTGTTAGTATCTGCTTCGATGGCTTCCGAAGGTATTTCATCTGGTCCTGTGGCTTTACCATTTTTGTATAGTTTGATGGCTTTCATTATTTCTTCTTTGCTTGGTTTTCCACAGATAACGTGTAACTCTTCTTCTGCTGGTAGTATATCTGGAGGATTATTTGAGCCCGGTCTGTTCAAAAGTTCTTCAAAATACTCTTTCCATCTCTCCATTTGTTCCCTTATATTACTAGGCAGATTTCCTTTCTTATCTTTAATAAAGACATTGGTCTGTTTGTATTTTCCACTTAATTTCTTTGTGCTGTTGTACAGTTCTTTCATATTCCTTTATTTGCTGCTTCTTCTGCCTCTTTAGCTAGTTCATCTATATATTTCCTCTTATCCCTTTTAATGCATCTTCTCACTTCTTTGTTCACCTCTGTGTAAGCTTCCTGTGTCTTGGCTTTATTACTTCTCGTTTTGCTTTTATTTATGTCTGCTTTCTTGTTCTTTCTTTCTTTAATTTTATCCAGGGTCTCTGCTGCCATCCATACCTTATTCTGGCATTCTCTTTTCCCCAGTGTTTCTACGCATGTCTCTTTCCATATATCTTTTACCTGTTTCCAATGATCTTCTATTTTAATTGTATTTTCTAGTTGTTGGAGGACTTGGTATTTGTTTGATATTGTGACTGCGAATTTATCTTTAATTCCTTGTGCTTTAAGAAACCCTACATTGAAATACTTTCTACCCTTATTCGCTGTAGTATACCTTTTTAATTTAATTTTAAGTTTGGCTATCAAAAGATGATGATCAGAAGCTACATCTGCCCCTCTATATACTTTTACATCCTGTAAGGATGACTTAAACGTATTATTAATAATAATTACATCCAAATGGTCCAAGAATACTGTCCGTACACCCACTTTGTCCCAGAATATTATTCTTACACCCAATTGTCCCAGAATATTGTCCATACACTCACATATAGTTTCATAATAGTATCCTTATTCTCACTTGGTCCTTGAATGTTGTCCTACATCCACTTGTCCCAAAATATGGTCCTTACATTCACATGGTTAAAGAATATTGTCCTTACACCAACATGGTTCTAGAATATTGTCCTTACACCCACATTGTTCTACAATAGTGTCCCTACAATGACATGGTTCTAGAAGATTGTCCTTACTACTGAACACTTGGTTCCACAATATTGTCCTTACACCCACGTGGTTCTACAATATTGTCATTGCAACCACATGGTTCCAGAGTATTGTCCTTACACCCATATGGTTCTAGAATATTGCCCATATGCCCACCTGTCCAAGAATATTGTCTTTACGCCCACCTAGTCCCATAATATTCCCCTACCACACACTTGATCCCTGAACATTGTCCTTACATTCACTTATCCTAGAATATTGTCTTTACATCCACATGGTTTCAGAATATTGCCCTTACACTCACATGTTAACAGAATATTGTCTTTACACTCACTTGGTCCTAGAATATTGCCCTTACACCCACTTGGTCCCTGACTTTTGTCCTTACATCCATTCGATCCCAGAATATTACACTTGCACCCACTTGGTTCCAGCTTGGTGTCCTTACACCCACTTGGTCCCTTATAACCTTTTTGGTCCATGATTATTTTCCTTACTCCCACTTGTCCCAGAATATTGTCCTTACACACACATGTAAAATAAAATGTAAAGTATCCCCGTCACGCCAAGTGGCGTATAGGGAAATATGGTGTTAGTGACCCTATATTTTACAGACCTTCAGCACATGATTTTTGGGGTAATGTGGTCAGTATTACGCCCGTGCTGTTTTACTTTCCCAGAAAAAAATCCGGTACCCATTTAAGGCTGGGTGAACCCGGAAGCCGTCGGTTGGGATCGAACCCTACCCCTTGTCCGTGGTAGTCCAGTTCACTAACCACTGAGCTATCGCGGCTCCCTTACACACACATGGTCCCAGAATAATGCCCTTAAACCCACTTGGTCCCTGAATGTTGTCCTTTAACACACTTTTCCCAGAAAATTGTCCTTATACCCACATTATTTTTGGAATGTCCCCCTTACACCCACGTGGTACATAAATGTTGCTCTTACACACACTTGTCCCAAAATACTGCTCTTACACCACTTGGTTACAGAATATTGTTATTACATTCTCTTGTCCTTATACATAATAAGTTTTGAGACAATGTCTACAGCCTCCATTTGTGTAACTGTAACAATCTCTATAGCTTCCATTTATGTAACTGTAATCATTTGTGTAGCTGTAACAATATCTACAGCTTCTATTTGAGCAACTGTAACAATCTCTGGAGCTTCAATTTGTGTAACTGTAACAATCTCTGGAGCTTCAATTTGTGTAACTGTAACAATCTCTATAGCTTCCATTTATGTAACTGTAACCATTTGTGTAGCTGTAACAATATCTACAGCTTCTATTTGAGCAACTGTAACAATCTCTGGAGCTTCAATTTGTGTAACTGTAACAATCTCTCAAGCCTCCATTTGTGTAACTGTAACAATCTCTCAAGCCTCCATTTGTGTAACTGTAACAATCTCTCAAGCCTCCATTTGTGTAACTGTAACAATCTCTCAAGCTCCATTTGTGTAACTGTAACAATCCCTGGAGCTTCAATTTGTGTAACTGTAACAATCTCTTGAGATTCCATTTGTGCAGCTATAGCAAGCCTTCTCAAGCCTCCATTTATGTAACTGTAACAACCGCTCTCAAGCCTCCATTTGTGTAACTGTAACAATCTCTCTCAAGCCTCCATTTGTGTAACTGTAACAATCTCTCTCAAGCCTCCATTTGTGTAACTGTAACAATCTCTCAAGCCTCCATTTGTGTAACTGTAACAATCTCTCAAGCCTCCATTTGTGTAACTGTAACAATCTCTCAAGCCTCCATTTGTGTAACTGTAACAATATGTCCTGATATGATTTCTCTGATGTTTGTTGGTGATGGAAACATTGATGGGAAAACATGTGAAGTTGATTGTAGAAAACAGAAAAGTTGAAAGATGGTCGCAGCTGGAAAATGTACTTATTTATTACAAGGAATCTATCCCGTCTATCAATCCACACAACAAAAGTGGGGCGACATCTTGTAGATAAAACATACAATAACTTGTGCTTTTGGTGGACTACATAATGATTCAATAGATACGGTCAAGGATAAGAAACTGGTATTTGTTGTAGAGCAGCTGCAATTGTTCAATATTGTGAATAGAGAAACCGTTACAGTTCCTGCACTGTTTTGTGTTCATAAAAAAAAAGTAAAAGCCCCGTCACGCCAAGAGGCGTATAGGGGATATGGTGTTAGTGACCATAAATTTTACAGACCTTCCGCACATGATTTTTGGGGTAATGTGATCGGTATTACGCCGGTGCCACTTTACTTTCCCAGAAAAAAATCATGTATCCATTAAAGGCTGAGTGATGGATGCCGTCGGTTGGGTTCGAACCCTACCTCTTATCCTTTGTAGTCCAGTTCACTAACCATTGAGCTATCCCAGCTGCTTTGCTCTCATGCTGTACATTAAATCACCATCCTGTTACAAGCTGATCAGGAAAAGTCAGCTGCTTGGTCTGCCTCAAGCCAGTAAGTTAAGACATTTAGCCTCAGTGTGCTCTTCAGGTTTTGAAAATGTTAACAAATCCTATATGCGATATTGTTATTGTTATGGAAGGTCCCGGTATCACTGCAAACGGAATTAAAATCCATAACTGCTCTACGGCCCGTGCCAGTGGAATCATCCGAATTACTAACTCATCTCCCAAACAAAGAAACTGTAGACACCATCATAGCAGTCTCAGTACACGCCAAAAGATATAAGGCGAAACCGCACAGAAAGTGAACACAGCCCCTTGTTCCTTGTCATACGATATCATCGTAAACAATTGGAATATCGAAACATGATCAAAACGGATGAAACACACAACTCACGGTGTGCACAGGGCACATAACTCAGCAGCTCCTGCAAACAAGCCGGACTTGGAATATGAGGAAACTGCAACAAGGAACACATTTCATGCACATTTCACCCTTCAATGGTTCCTGCCGCCTATCCACCATATACCGGAAGCTCACGTCCTCCTGAAAATGATGATCGTCATATTTTTTAAAAATGTAGAGCGCTTGATGATGTTAGGCCATCGTTGTTGACTCCCATTTCCGAACATATAAACGCACAGTTAGTCGTCAGATTATCCCCGTCGCACATCAAACAACAGACCGTAAGATTAGCGTATGGCCGGTATATCTAGGGATATTCTCTGAGCCATTACGATGACGTAACACACACAACAATGTCGCGCCCTTTAGATTCCTGATTACTCTAGGGAATGCAGCCTACGACGAACAAAACACGGTGCAAATTCCATAAAGATATAAAACTGCGGCTGACGAAGCAGATCAGGTCTAGAAGGTGGTAGGTCGCTTTCACAACACTTGATTTTTCAAAAATGGAATATTGCCGGCGTAGGACTTCACTTTATCGGCGCAGATGTAATAAGTAGATCATCATTTTGACTTTAACGCAGAAAAGTGCAATGGAGAACCGAAATTAATCAGATCCCGAATGCTCTTTCTGCAGCGATTGAGAGAACGTGAACTAGATCCGCCATCTTGGGAACGGAAGTTCCTTTTTCTCTTTGCTTCCTTCTATCTCTTCGTCCCTCAATTTTCCCAGTTGTTACAATATATTCCAGCTGTTCTCTTCTCATCACATGACCAAAAATGATTATATTTTCTTCCTAATATTGGAAATTAGCTCTCTTTTTATTTTGACCTCTTTCAGAACATTGTCATTACTCTTCTTTGCTGTCCATGGTATTCTCAACATTCTTCTGTAAAACCACATTTCTACAGACTCCAGTGATTTTCTTGTCTGTTGTCCTACTGTCTATGATTCACTTCCATATGTTAAGACTGGCTCTACATAACATTTAAGAACTCTTTTTCTTGTTTCTATTGTCAAAAATGGATTGCATTGTATCTTCCTCATTTTTTGGAAAGCTGCTTTTGCCTGAGCCATTTTGCATCTCACCTCTTTTGTACATCTTCCGTCTGAGGTTAACAAAGTTCCCAAATATTTAAATGCATTTACCTGTTTTAATATTGTTCCACTTGTCCTTATTTTGCACTGAGGTGATGCCTTTTTCTTTCTTGTTACCATTAATTATGTCTTTTTGCTATTATGGCTAAGTCATTTATTTTTGCTTTCTTTCACTATAATGTCCAACATTTCTTGTAACTCATTTTCACTCTTAGCGATTAAGACTGTATCATCAGCATACCTTAGATTATTTATATTATGACCTCCAAATGTTATTCCAGGCCTGCCCCTTTATATATCTTAAAATAATATCGCTATAAATATTAAACAAATCTGGTGACAGCACACAACCTTGTTTAACACCCTGGTTTGTTTGTTGAAAAATGCCCAATTGGTTTCCAGTTCTTATGACCGCTATTTGTTGCCAGTACATGTTCTTTATTATTCTTAGATCTTTGCTGTCTACGTTTATGCTTTCTAAAATTTTGATTATTTCTTGGTGTTTTACTTTGTCAAATGCCTTGGTGTAATCTATGAAACATAGGTACAGATCTGTTTTCCCCTTTATGGCTTTTTCTTTCAAAGATCTTATGATATAAATGGCATTGCTTGTTCCTTTATCTCTAACAAAACCACACTGTTCATCACTAATTTCTGGACTGATTTTGTTTCGCACTCTTCGCATGATGATTCTTACTAATATCTTAGTCATATGACTCAGAAGGCTTATTGTGCGATGATCATCGCATTCAATCGCACCCGATTTCTTTGGTAGGGCTATGAATGTTGATTTGAGCAGGTCGTCTGGTGTATATCCGCTGTTATTGATCTCATTCAATATTTTTTTTATTATTTCTATTCCAAAATCACCCATGGCTTCAATCTCTTCTTAAGTTATATTATCTGGTCCAGGAGCTTTTCCTGCTTTCATATTGCGCAAGGAGCCTCCGCTTCTTCTCTGAGTATTTCTGGTCCTTCTCTATTATCCTTAATATTTACTTCCGTTCGTTCATCATTATAAAGATCTGTAATGTATTCTGTCCATCGTTCCCTTATGCTTTCTTGATCAATCAACAGTTCTCCTTCCTTTGATCTTAAACATCCAGGTTTTGATTGCGTTTTTCTTCCTGTTAATTCTTCAAATTTTTGTATATAGCTTTAGCATCTCCTTTTTGTTACATTTCAATCTCTTTGCATCTCTCTTTTAGCCATGCTTCTTTTGCTTCATTGCATTTTATTACAATTTCTTTATTTAATCTCTTATACTCATCTTTATTTTCTGTATTCCTTCTTCTTCTTGTATCCATTAGCTGCAAAATGTCCATTGTCATCCATTTCTTTCTCGAATTTGTCCTCACTGGGGGTGATGTTTTGATGTTTGTTGCATTGATTCTTTAAGCATTTCCCACTGTTCATCAATGCTTTGTATCTTCTCTATTGCATTGTACCGGTTCTGAATTGTGATTTTATATTTATCTTGCAGCTTCTTGTCTGATTTGAGTAAATTCTAAATTTACGAGATTCAGTTAACATCAAGTTAAATTTAGATTGACTCAAATCTTGATGTGTTATGAACTGTTAAAGACCGTCGAAAAGTCTGTTTGGTTAACCTTAATGTATCTGCAAACTGTGACATTATATTTTTAGCTATTTTATTTTATCCAACCTCAAGGTATGCTCACATATGAAGCGAAGTAAACACATGATCATGTTTGTCCTGCTCCTATTTTAAATTTGAAAATTTCCCTCTCTTTATTAATTAATCAAACATATTTTATGTGAGCGGAACATAGATCAAATCCATATTATGTGTCTGGATATTTGTTTGTTGTAATGTTGAAATCCGACTACATGTATAAGCTCACAAGTATAAGCGTATATTATTATTTTATTTGTATTGATCTGGTTCTTTTTTTTATTTTTTTAAATTTGGTTTTGTATTTTGAAGTTTATTGTGACACTGCCATTCCACTCCATAAAAAGAGAACATCGTGAGGTCAGGAAGCTCTGGTGTACTTTAATCTGTCGAATGGATAATATATTTATAAAATTATGCTGTGTGTTTATATTTGTGAAACGAAAATTAAAAACAGACATTAAGTTTGTTATGAGGTTCAGTCATTTTAATTTTAAACCTCTAAAAAAAAAAAGGGGGGGGGGAGGACGATGGACATCAATTTAAAATATTTAATAAGAGTGACTCTTTTCACTGGTCGCTGTTATCATCCTGAATTGTTTTCCTTACTCTTCATGTCAGTTGCTCGGTGCCTGCCTTTCAATAACTAGTAGTTAACGTATGTTAGGGTTGACAAATATTTAAAGGACAACCAGCGAGCATATGCTAACTATCTCTACTTGTAGAGATGCTCGTCTCGGTGTGAGAATTGGGTTATCTAGCAGAAGCCACGCCCACATTTAGCCATAGAAAGTGGGATGCTGTTGAGCTGTTGATGGTTCTTATCAGCTGCAATAGAGCATTTTCTTCTGTTTACCGCCCATTTGAAGCCTCTTACACATTTACTCACCGAAAGCAAGCAAAGGTGTTCTTGGCGACGTTTGTTTTTTGAAGGCGATTTTCCATTTTTTGTTTCAAGCTGTAATAAAACACTGATGGTTCCATTCTTCGTTTCAAGCTGTAATAAAACACTGATGGTTCCATTCTTCGTTTCAAGCTGTAATAAAACACTGATGGTTCCATTCTTCGTTTCAAGCTGTAATAAAACACTGATGGTTCCATTCTTCGTTACAAGCTGTAAAAAAACAGTGATGGTTCCATTCTTCGTTTCAAGCTGTAATAAAACACTGATGGTTCCATTCTTCGTTTTAAGCTGTAATAAAACACTGATGGTTCCATTCTTTGTTTCAAGCTGTAATAAAACACTGATGGTTCCATTCTTCGTTTCAAGCTGTAATAAAACACTGATGGTTCCATTCTTCGTTTCAAGCTGTAATAAAACGCTGATGGTTCCATTCTTCGTTTCAAGCTGTAATAAAACACTGATTGTTCCATTCTTCGTTTCAAGCTCTAATAAAACACTGATGGTTCCATTCTTCGTTTCAAGCTGTAATAAAACACTGATGGTTCCATTCTTCGTTTCAAGCTCTAATAAAACACTGACGGTTCCATTCTTCGTTTCAAGCTCTAATAAAACGCTGATGGTTCCATTCTTCGTTTCAAGCTGTAATAAAACACTGATGGTTCCATTCTTCGTTTCAAGCTGTAATAAAACACTGATGGTTCCATTCTTCGTTTCAAGCTGTAATAAAACACTGATGGTTCCATTCTTCGTTACAAGCTGTAAAAAAACAGTGATGGTTCCATTCTTCGTTTCAAGCTGTAATAAAACACTGATGGTTCCATTCTTCGTTTTAAGCTGTAATAAAACACTGATGGTTCCATTCTTCGTTTCAAGCTGTAATAAAACACTGATGGTTCCATTCTTCGTTTCAAGCTGTAATAAAACACTGATGGTTCCATTCTTCGTTTCAAGCTGTAATAAAACGCTGATGGTTCCATTCTTCGTTTCAAGCTGTAATAAAACACTGATTGTTCCATTCTTCGTTTCAAGCTCTAATAAAACACTGATGGTTCCATTCTTCGTTTCAAGCTGTAATAAAACACTGATGGTTCCATTCTTCGTTTCAAGCTCTAATAAAACACTGACGGTTCCATTCTTCGTTTCAAGCTCTAATAAAACGCTGATGGTTCCATTCTTCGTTTCAAGCTGTAATAAAACACTGATGGTTCCATTCTTCGTTTCAAGCTGTAATAAAACACTGATGGTTCCATTCTTCGTTTCAAGCTGTAATAAAACACTGATGGTTCCATTCTTCGTTTCAAGCTCTAATAAAACACTGATGGTTCCATTCTTTGTTTCAAGCTGTAATAAAACACTGATGGTTCCATTCTTCGTTTCAAGCTGTAATAAAACACCGATGGTTCCATTCTTCGTTTCAAGCTCTAATAAAACACTGATGGTTCCATTCTTCGTTTTAAGCTGTAATAAAACACTGATGGTTCCATTCTTCGTTTCAAGCTGTAATAAAACACTGATGGTTCCATTCTTCGTTTCAAGCTGTAATAAAACACTGATGGTTCCATTCTTCGTTTCAAGCTGCAATAAAACACTGATGGTTCCATTCTCGTTTCAAGCTGTAATAAAACACTGATGGTTCCATTCATTGTTTCAAGCTGTGATAAAACACTGATGGTTCCATTCTTCGTTTCAAGCTGTAATAAAACACTGATGGTTCCATTCTTTGTTTCAAGTTCTAATAAAAGACTGATGGTTCCATTCTTCGTTTCAAGCGGTAATAAAACACTGATGGTTCCATTCTTCGTTTTAAGCTGTAATAAAACACTGATGGTTCCATTCTTCGTTTCAAGCTGTAATAAAACACTGATGGTTCCATTCTTCGTTTCAAGCTGTAATAAAACACTGATGGTTCCATTCTTCGTTTCAAGCTCTAATAAAACACTGATGGTTCCATTCTTCGTTTCAAGCTGTAATAAAACACTGATGGTTCCATTCTTTGTTTCAAGCTGTAATAAAACACTGATGGTTCCATTCTTCGTTTCAAGCTGTAATAAAACACTGATGGTTCCATTCTTCGTTACAAGCTGTAAAAAAACACTGATGGTTCCATTCTTCGTTTCAAGCTCTAATAAAACACTGATGGTTCCATTCTTCGTTTCAAGCTGTAATAAAACGCTGATGGTTCCATTCTTCGTTTCAAGCTGTAATAAAACACTGATGGTTCCATTCTTCGTTTCAAGCTGTAATAAAACACTGATGGTTCCATTCTTCGTTTCAAGCTGTAATAAAACACTGATGGTTCCATTCTTCGTTTCAAGCTCTAATAAAACACTGATGGTTCCATTCTTTGTTTCAAGCTGTAATAAAACACTGATGGTTCCATTCTTTGTTTCAAGCTGTAATAAAACACTGATGGTTCCATTCTTCGTTTCAAGCTGTAATAAAACACTGATGGTTCCATTCTTCGTTACAAGCTGTAAAAAAACACTGATGGTTCCATTCTTCGTTTCAAGCTGTAATAAAATACTGATGGTTCCATTCTTCGTTTTAAGCTGTAATAAAACACTGATGGTTCCATTCTTCGTTTCAAGCTGTAATAAAACACTGATGGTTCCATTCTTCGTTTCAAGCTGTAATAAAACACTGATGGTTCCATTCTTCGTTTCAAGCTGTAATAAAACGCTGATGGTTCCATTCTTCGTTTCAAGCTGTAATAAAACACTGATTGTTCCATTCTTCGTTTCAAGCTCTAATAAAACACTGATGGTTCCATTCTTCGTTTCAAGCTGTAATAAAACACTGATGGTTCCATTCTTCGTTTCAAGCTCTAATAAAACACTGACGGTTCCATTCTTCGTTTCAAGCTCTAATAAAACGCTGATGGTTCCATTCTTCGTTTCAAGCTGTAATAAAACACTGATGGTTCCATTCTTCGTTTCAAGCTGTAATAAAACACTGATGGTTCCATTCTTCGTTTCAAGCTGTAATAAAACACTGATGGTTCCATTCTTCGTTTCAAGCTGTAATAAAACACTGATGCTTCTGATTCTTCGTTTCAAGCTCTAATAAAACGCTGATGGTTCCATTCTTCGTTTCAAGCTGTAATAAAACACTGATGGTTCCATTCTTCGTTTCAAGCTGTAATAAAACACTGATGGTTCCATTCTTCGTTTCAAGCTCTAATAAAACACTGATGGTTCCATTCTTTGTTTCAAGCTGTAATAAAACACTGATGCATGTCAGATTGAAGTGTATATGGATGGGGCGGAATATCAAATACTGCACCTCAGGACAGGAAATACAGACTTCCATCTACTTAACTATTACTGTCCGAGTGACCGCCCACTAGCACTAGACACAATTACATTAAAAGAAAGAATAATTGTATGTGGAGACTTTAACAGCCATTCACAGAGCTGGGGCTATGAAGATATGGACAAGAGAGGTGAAGAACTTGAAAATTGGCAGGATGACAATGGGCTTATACTATTAAACCAGGCAACAGATCCACCAACATTCTATTCCAGATCATGGCATACCACATCTACACCAGACCTTGCTTTCCATTCACCAGACCTGGATTGGAATATCACACGTATTGTTGGGAAACAACTTGGAGGCAGCGACCACCGACCTGTCTTTTTAGTGGTGCAAAATGAGGCCGTCAGGGAGAGCAGCACTCTCTCCAGATGGAATTACAAAAAGGCAGACTGGAAAATGTATCAACATTACACCAGTGTACTGACTAAAGATCTAAATACAGACAGAGACATCAACAAAATAGTTGATGAATTCAGTAGACTAATAATACAAGCTGCCAGTGAAACAATACCCAGAGGGGCACGGAAACACTACAAACCATACTGGAATAGTGAACTAGAGCAACTGCACAATGACATGGAAACATCTCGAAAACAAGCAGAAAATAACCCCTGCCAGGAACACCACAATAACTATCAGCATGCTAAAGCCAAATTTCAATGGGCTAAACTACAAGCCAGACGGAGAAGTTGGAAAGAGAAAACAGAGTACATGAATCTAGAACGAGACACAAGAAAAGTGTGGAAGCTTGTAAAACAGCTGAATGATGAGGGTACAGAAGGGAACACAAAAATTACACTGAAGAAGGATGGAAACATTCTAACAGGTAAACATGCAGCAAATCACTTTGCAGACTCCTTTGCAAATGACAACAATATTGAAATTAGCCTAGAGAAACGTCAAGAGACCCGTCTAAAACAACAAAATGCAAGACAAGAAGAGACTGCACATGAAGTCATGGAAATACCCATTACACAAAGAGAGCTAGAGCTGGCAATATCCAAATTAAAAATGAAAAAGTCACCAGGTAGTGATGGAGTGTCTAATGAAATGATTAAGAACTTGGGAACTGCAGCTAAAGCAAAACTACTGCAGATCTACAACATTTGCTGGATCACAGGTAAAGTGCCACAGGCATGGAGAGAAGCAATTATGATACCATTACTAAAGCCAGGAAAAGATGGTTCAATGACATCCAGCTATAGACCAATCAGCCTTACAAGCTGTTTGTGTAAAACAATGGAACGTATAATCAATCTCAGACTGCAGTGGTACCTGGAAAGTGAAAATCTCCTTGTCCCACAACAAGCAGGCTTTAGACAGTGTTACTCTACCGAAGATCAGGCAACCTATCTTTCCCAGGAAATTGAGGATGCGTTTCAAGAAAAGAAACTGGTACTAGCAGCATGGATAGACCTAAAGAAAGCATTTGATAAGGTATGGAAGGAAGGGCTTTTGAAGAAACTGAGAAATTATGGAGTAAATGGCAGGATGTACAAATGGGTCAAAGCATACCTGCATAACAGGAGAGCCAGAGTGCAACTGGATGGTCTTAAGAGTAAGAAGGTCTTACTGCGCCAGGGCGTTCCACAGGGAGGGGTACTATCTCCAACACTTTTTCTGATCTACATCAATGACCTAGTTACTGAACTACCACATGGTATCAAAGTGGCAATGTATGCAGATGACTTGGTAATGTGGTGCACAGAGGAGTATGCAACAGTGGCCTCCAAATTGTTACAAAGAGCTATGAATGCACTGAATTCATGGACAAATAGATGGTGTATCAGCATCAATACAGACAAATGCAGTACTACACTTTTCACTCTTTCCCCAAAACAAAAAGCAGGAGCCATCTATATAAACAATGAGCCTGTGAAAGAAGACATACAGGCTACGTATCTCGGAGTTACATTTGATAACAAACTATCTTGGAAACAGCAGATAAATAAGGCAACCCAAAAAGCAAGGAGAAAATTGGCTATTCTAAGAAAGCTGTGTGGAACTACGTGGGGTGCGAGTGGGAAAATACTCAGTAAAGTTTACCAACAGAGTATACGCCCACATTTAGAATATGGATCATCTGCATGGTGTTCAGCATCAAACACCACACTTCAAGAACTGGATAAAGTACAAAACCAGGCACTTAGGGTCATCACAGGAGCAATGAAATCAACACCAATATTAGAGATGGAGAAATTGTGGAGGATACCAGCACTGAGAGAACGGAGGGACACAAAGGTGCTGATACAGGCAGAAAAATTTGCTTGCATGCCGAGACATCCAATGAAGGACCGATTCCAAAATCTTGCATTGGGACGACTTAAGAGAAGCAGTTTTATCCACCAAGCCAAGCGTATTAGTAGACAAACACCAGACATGCCAAGAGCTGTTAACCCCCTACTGCCCATACCAGAACAGACTCCCTGGACAGAGGAATCTGGATTATCAGTTCAAATACGGACAGAAGTGAAAGGAATAGTTGATAAAGAGGAACAGAATAGTCTACAGCGAAAAACAATAACTCTCAGTTTCCTGGATGAAGAATACCCACAAGACCTATGGATTCGTGTGTATACAGATGGATCAGCACAGAATGCAGTAAAAAATGGGGGAGCAGGTGCATATATAGAATACCCAAATAACACTAGGGATATGAATAAAATAGCAACAGGGAAATATTGTCACAATTATGATGCAGAAATACAAGCAATAAAGTTAGCAATAGAAAAACTGCTGAACATTAATCTTAGCCCGCAGCCTGTAGTGTTTTTGACAGATGCAAGATCAGTACTCCAGGCACTACAATCCAGAAAATTACCACATCTGCAGACCTTATTGACTGAACTCTGCAAGCACCACAGGGTTGCCCTGCAGTGGATCCCATCTCACTGTGGAATACCAGGAAATGAGAAAGCAGATCAGTTGGCAAAGGAAGGTTCAACAGGCACACAACTAGATACACCTGTTACATACCATCATAAGAAACAGATAATCAAATCAATCAGAGGACCACAAGCCCCAAATCAGGATGCCTTTTATAATATGAATAGATATGAACAAGTTATCATTATACGTCTCAGAACAGGACACAATCGACTCCATAGTCACATGTATACAAAATTCAAGATCGGCACCTCAACTACTTGTACATGTGGACAGGCGCCCCAGACTGCTGAACACATACTTCAAGACTGCACTGAATATAGTAGACTGAGGAAAATCCATTGGCCCATAGATACAACACTACAGACAAAACTATATGGGCCACTGCAAGAATTACAAAAGACAGTAACATTTATACAGGAAACGACATTGCAGATATAGACAATGCTTCAGGCGAACGAAAGATAGATAGAAAACACTGATGGTTCCATTCTTTGTTTCAAGCTGTAATAAAACACTGATGGTTCCATTCTTCGTTTCAAGCTGTAATAAAACACTGATGGTTCCATTCTTCGTTACAAGCTGTAAAAAAACAGTGATGGTTCCATTCTTCGTTTCAAGCTGTAATAAAACACTGATAGTTCCATTCTTCGTTTTAAGCTGTAATAAAACACTGATGGTTCCATTCTTCGTTTCAAGCTGTAATAAAACACTGATGGTTCCATTCTTCGTTTCAAGCTGTAATAAAACACTGATGGTTCCATTCTTCGTTTCAAGCTGTAATAAAACGCTGATGGTTCCATTCTTCGTTTCAAGCTGTAATAAAACACTGATTGTTCCATTCTTCGTTTCAAGCTCTAATAAAACACTGATGGTTCCATTCTTCGTTTCAAGCTGTAATAAAACACTGATGGTTCCATTCTTCGTTTCAAGCTCTAATAAAACACTGACGGTTCCATTCTTCGTTTCAAGCTCTAATAAAACGCTGATGGTTCCATTCCACGTTTCAAGCTGTAATAAAACACTGATGGTTCCATTCTTCGTTTCAAGCTGTAATAAAACACTGATGGTTCCATTCTTCGTTTCAAGCTGTAATAAAACACTGATGGTTCCATTCTTCGTTTCAAGCTGTAATAAAACACTGATGCTTCTGATTCTTCGTTTCTGCACTGATTCTTCGTTTCAAGCTGTAATAAAACACTGATGGTTCCATTCTTCGTTTCAAGCTGTAATAAAACACTGATGGTTCCATTCTTCGTTTCAAGCTCTAATAAAACGCTGATGGTTCCATTCTTCGTTTCAAGCTGTAATAAAACACTGATGGTTCCATTCTTCGTTTTAAGCTGTAATAAAACACTGATGGTTCCATTCTTCGTTTCAAGCTGTAATAAAACACTGATGCTTCTGATTCTTCGTTTCTACACTGATTCTTCGTTTCAAGCTGTAATAAAACACTGATGGTTCCATTCTTCGTTTCAAGCTGTAATAAAACACTGATGGTTCCATTCTTTGTTTCAAGCTGTAATAAAACACTGATGGTTCCATTCTTCGTTTCAAGCTGTAATAAAACACTGATGGTTCCATTCTTCATTTCAAGCTCTAATAAAACACTGATGGTTCCATTCTTCGTTTCAAGCTGTAATGAAACACTGATGGTTCCATTCTTTGTTTCAAGCTGTAATAAAACACTGATGGTTCCATTCTTCGTTTCAAGGTCTAATAAAACACTGATGGTTCCTTTCTTCGTTTCAAGCTCTAATAAATCACTGATAGTTCCATTCTTCGTTTCAAGCTCTAATAAAACACTGATGGTTCCATTCTTCGTTTCAAGCTCTAATAAATCACTGATGGTTCCATTCTTCGTTTCAAGCTCTAATAAAACGCTGATGGTTCCATTCTTCGTTTCAAGCTGTAATAAAACACTGATGGTTCCATTCTTCGTTTCAAGCTCTAATAAAACACTGATGGTTCCATTCTTCGTTTCAAGCTGTAATAAAACACTGATGGTTCCATTCTTCGTTTCAAGCTGTAATAAAACACTGATGGTTCCATTCTTCGTTTCAAGCTCTAATAAAACACTGATGGTTCCATTCTTCGTTTCAAGCTGTAATAAAACACTGATGGTTCAAGAAATCGATTCACAATTTTTGATCGATTCAATACTTTCAACTGCTTCAGTTTTAAAAAAAAAATCCCCACCAATTCCAGGTATAAAATAATCTAAACTCTTTTTCAATCGATAATCACAAGATTGCCGTCTCTTTGTCTATGCTGTCGACATCCACTATGGCGCAATGCCAACTGATAAATACCGTAACAGTAATTGCTGGGTCATACGAATCCAATATTCCTAGTTTTTAGCTGCATTTAAAATATGTATCAACGTACTATTACAAACATAGATGCTTATAGGAACTCGTCCCGATGTGTTCTGGGTAATAAAAATCGTATTATTATTATTATTATATGGCTCGTTTGCGTTCTCTCATATGTTTGGAGACAGGCAACTGACCTTCAATAATAAACGCTGGCGCTGCTTCATGGAGCAGTTTCTCTCATGGCTGGTTATGTCACTACCAGAATGGTAGGTCCCGCTGCTGAATGAGCACAGTAGTTTTAAATCGAAGGGTCTCGTCTTTTTCTTTTTGCACATTATTATTAATATTATTATTGTATTATTATTATTATTATCAGTACAAAGCAATCAATAATGACAAGTTGAGTTTTTTGCTTCGCTTCGAGATTTACATTTTGATAAACTCACCTTGAATTAAACTACATTACCTGTGATCAAACAACTGCAAAACATGATATATTCTGTATCGTCTTTGATCTTCCTCTCCTTCTTCCCTTCCTTATTTGCCTTTCAGCGTCGAGGGGAGATATAAGTTGCGGTCTTTTGCTCTACTGTTCGTCTCTGCTACTGTTGTGTTTCCTAGTGCTTCTAATATTCCATCGATCCATCTTTTTTAGTAGTCGACCCTTGGGTCTGGTGTTCTCACAACGTTTGTTGAAAGCTCGTTGTGTTGTGTTTTGATCTTTCTGCCTTGTCACGTGGCCAAACAATTTTATCTGTTGTTTCCCTATATATTCTATGGCAGGGGCTAGTCCTAGCTTTTTTCTCAGTTCTTCATTTCTGATCTTATCTCTCAGACTGTTTCCTATCATTCGTCTAACACATTTCATCTCAGTAGAGGTTATTTGCTTATTGTTCTTGCATCTAGGGTCCAGGTCTGGCATTGGTAGTACAACGTTGGGATGAAGATTGTATGTCCTTGATGTGGCGTATAATTGTTTCTTGTTGTAATGAATTTTGACAAAATAAACTCTATATTCAATGAAAAGATTACGAATAGAAAATGTAAATGGAATAGATAACCGCTATGAAAGTCTGATGCCTTCATAGCAAGACATGATTTGTCTTGGAACCCACAGGGAAAGAGAAAGCAAGGAACGTTGAAACACACAAACAATGCGATAAATATTATTGAGCAATCTTGTGCTTTTTTTAAATAACAAATATCTAAGTGGCACTTATATTTGTATTATATATTTCCTATACAAATCTTTGCTAAATGCTAATGTCACGTTACTAATTTTCCTTCACTTAAGATGTTCTACAGGTCGAACAGGGGTCCATTTATCTTAAGATTATCATCATCATTGAGTGCCGTCTCCGCAACGAAGGTTGGCTACCATGGAGCGCCATTTTGCTCTATCTCTTGCTTTGATGGTGCAGGTTGTCATCGGTTGATTTGTCCATCTTTTGATGTTACTCGTCCATGTTAATCTTGGTCTGCCTCTGCCTCTTTTACCTTGTATTTTCCCCTCCAGGATCACTTTCAGTAGGCTGTTGTGTCTTTTAACATGGCCTAAGAATCGCATTTGTCTTGTTCTAATTGTGTTCAGAAGTTTTCTTTTCATTTTTAGTTGTTTTAAGACTTCGTCGTTTGTTTTCTTTTCCTTCCATCCAATTCTACCTATTCTTCTATATATCCACATTTCAAAGGCTTCAATTCTCTGTTCTGTTTTCTTGTCTAATGTCCATGTTTCAGCACCATATAGGAATATTGAGAAGATGTAACATTTTGCTAATCTTAGTTTTAGCTCTGGTGTTATTTGTTTTGATGTTAGTATGTCCTTCATGACATTAAAATTACTTTTTGCCATTCCTATTCTTTTGTTTATTTCAGTTGTACATTTTCCATCACTGGTTATAGTATGTCCAAGGTAGTTATAGTTCTGAACTGTCTCCAGGTCTATTCCTTCAATTTTGATATCCACTTGTGGGTTTTGAGTATCTTCTTCGTTTATGATCATAGTTTTAGTCTTTTTGATATTCATATCTAGTCCATATTTTTTTTTTTGTCGTGTTTATTTCATTAATTAATTGTTGTAAATCTTTAGGATTTTCTGCTAGTAGTACAGTATCGTCAGCATATCTTAGGTTATTGATTATCTTTCCATTAATTTGTAGGCCTGGCATCTCTATGATGTTTTTAAAGATTTGCTCAGTGTATAGATTGAACAAGCTTGGTGATTGGATGCATCCTTGTCTTACTCCTCTTTTTATATCAATGGGTGTAGAGAACTCTCTTAAGATTATATATGTATATATATTTTTTTCTTTCTTTGTTTCTTCCGTTCGCCAGCTTTTACCTCTGACAAAGTCCCTAGAGACTAGTAACTGAATTTTGCGTGTTAATCTATTTTTCCCTGGCATCCGTGTGCATAGGTGTCCCTCGCCGCACAGGCAGATAACTCCGACATCGTAGGTACTCATATTTTTTCCGTCGATGAGTAATTAACGTTTCAAGCCGGACCTAGCTAGCCGGGATTTGATCCACAACCTCTCTGTCTCGAGGTTGGCGTCTTGACCCGAGACCAACCAGTACCCTATATTATATATACATAATATTATATTATCCGTGTATGTATATGTATGTGTATGCACGTATGATATTATGTATGCATGTATGTGTTCATGCATATATGGGTACGTATTACTATGATACCAATACTAATATACCCGTAGCTACGTCTCACCGTTTCGGTCAATATTATCATTATTCACTGTCTATGTATGTAATACTATGATACCAGTACTACTAGACACAATTCAAACAGCAGCCTACTAAAGATAATGTTGCAAGAGAAAATACAAAACAAAAGAGACAGAGGAAGACCAAGACTAACATGGACGAGTAACATTAAAAGATGGACAAGTCAGCCTCTGACAACGTGCACCATCAAAGCATGAGACATATTGGAAGGACGCTCCATGGTAACCAACCTTCGATGCGGAGACGGCACTTAATGATGCTAATGAATGTCCTGATCACGGGAAACTGATCGCAGAAACGTGAAGACAGGATAAGTAGAAGAATAATAAATGAATGTTCTTCTTTAACGTTAAGGTTTGCTCTCTCTTGAAATATCTAATCATCATCATCATCATCATGTGCCATACCGGTTGGCGTAGGTGATCATTTCCCTCCACAATCTTCTATCTACAGTGCATCGTATCAGTTCTGTTGTTGACTGTTGTCCATGCCATGACACCAAGCTATCCAGTATTTTCTCTCTTTGTCGCCCGCGAACTCTCTTTCCTTTTATTTTGCCAGTTGTAACCAAGTATTCCAACTTTCCTCTTCTCATGATGTGCCCAAAAAATGTTGATTGCTTCTTTCTGATGTTTTTTTAAGAGCTACATTTTGGTGTTGGCCTCTTTGAGAACTGTCTCATTGGTCTTTTTATCTGTCCAGGGAACTTTCAACATTCTTCTGAGAAATCCCATCTCTGTGGCCTCTAATCGTCTTTTCATTTGTTTGTCCACTGTTCATGATTCGCTTCCATAGGTCAGAATCGGTTCTATATAGCACCGATGAACTCTCTTTCTCATTTTTATTGACATAGATTTGTTGCATAAGATATTTTTAACCTTCTGAAATGCTATTTTGGCCTGAGCTATTCTGCTTTTTATTTCTGTGGTGCATCTCCCATCTGATGTTATTATTGTGCCCAAGTATTTGAAACGTTGCACTTGTTTCAGATTTGTCTCGTTTATTTGTATGCTGCATGATGGTGGTGATTGTTTCTTAGATATAACCATTACTTCTGTTTTCTTACTATTCAGACTAAGACCTTTCGTGTTGCTTTCTTTTACTATTATGTCTATCATTTCTTGTAGTTCATTCTCTGTCTCTGCTATTAAGACTGTGTCATCCGCATATCGCAAATTATTTATGTTGTGACCGTTGACTTCAATTCCTTTTTTGTCTACTATTGATCTCATAATATGTTCGCTGTAAAGTGAAAACAAATCCGGCGACAGAACACAGCCTTGTCTGACTCCTTACTTTTATATACTGGAATTGTCCTGTTTGGTTGTTAATTCGTATAGCTGCTGTTTGTTGCCAGTACATGTTTTTTTATGATTCGCAGATCCTTGCCATCAATGTTTAATTTCTCCAGCATATTGATTATTTCCACATGCTTTACTCTGTCAAATGCTTTCGTGTAGTCTATAAAGCACATATATAGATCTTTCTTTATCTCTATAGATCTTTCTATCAATGTTCTTAAGATGTATATTGCATTATTGGTGCCCTGTCCTTCCACAAATCCACATTGTTCCTCACTTATTTCTGGTTTTATTTTGTTCCTTATACGTCTCATCATTATTCTTAGTAATATTTTAGTCATATGGCTCATGAGACTAATAGTGCGATTGTCTTCACAATCAGTGGCTCCTGACTTCTTCGGTATGGCTACAAAGATAGATTTTAGTAGATCTTCGGGTATGTGTCCAGTGTTATATATGTCATTGAGTAATTTTGTTATGACTTGTATTGCCAGCTCTCCTAATGCATTTATCTCTTCGATTGTTATATTGTCAGGACCTGGAGCTTTGCCTCTTTTCATATGTTGAATTGCGTCCTCCACTTCACTCTGCATTATTGGTGGTCCTGTGTCTTCATTTGAATTGTTTAATTCTGGTCTTTCATCATCATAGAGTTGACTTATATATTCTGTCCATCTTTCCATTGTCTTCTCCTGTCCCATTATTATATTTCCTTCCTTTGATTTCACACATCCTGAAACTTTGACTTCTTTTCTTCCTGTTATTCATTTAACTGATTGTGCATAAATTTTGAGTCTTTCTTTTGTTGTTTTTCCATTTCTTCACATTTCTGTTTTAACCATCCTTCCTTTGCTTCATTGCACTTGTTTTGGATCTCTTTGTGCAATATTTTGTAGGTCCGTTCTTCTTTCTTATGTTTTCTTCTTTCGTCCATTAGTTGTAATATTTCTTCTGTCATCCATTTCTTTTTGTTGATTCTTTTAGTCACTGGTATTACTTCTTTTGATGTTTGTTGAATCGATTGTTTGAGCATTTCCCACTGCTCCTGGATGTCCTGTATTTCTCAATAGCATTATATCTATTTTGTACTATCGTGTTGTACTTATCACTCATCTGTTATTTACTCTTAACATATCAAGTTCTAATTTTATATTTCTTGGGGATTTCTGTGCCTTCCGCAGTTTTATTCTTATCTTTTCAACTACTGGTATATGGTCACTATTGCAATCTGCTCCTGGCCTTGTTTTAACAGATGTTAGTCCATTCCTGAATCTTCTGTGTACCAGTATAAAATCAATTTGATTGTGCACTTTTTTGTCTGGGCTTTGCCATTTCCATAGTCGCCTAGGGTGTTGTTTGAACCAGGTGTTACCTATAATCATTTCATGTGTCTTTGCCCAATCTATCAATCTATCCCCTCTGTCATTCGTCTCTCCAAGGCCATGCCACCCAGTCACATTTTGCACTTTAGCTGTTCCTACCTTTGTATTGAAATCCCCTAATATAATAGTTATTTCTTGGGGTTTACACTGTTCCATGGTTGTCTCTAGCTCCTCGTAAAAAGTGGCAATGTCTTCTTCTTTGCTATTACTTGTTGGTGCATAAACTTGAATTATGTTGATATCCATTGGTCTGCCACTCAATTTTACTAGCAGAATTCTGTCTGATACTGGCCAAAACCCTTTCACTGTTTTGCTTCTTTCTCTATCTAACATGATGCATACACCTCTATCGTGTGTGGTTCCCCCAGAGTAAATTACATTTCCACTGTCGCGTTGTAATAATCCTGCTCCTGTCCATCTCATTTCACATAATCCCAAGATGTTCAATTTCATTCTCTTCATTTCTTGACTGATGTTTTCTAGTTTTCCAACCTGGAATGCTGATCTAATGTTCCAAGTTCCTATTGCTAGTGTCTCTTTATTTTTGATCTTGCATACAGTTGCTTGATGACGATCGGGTGCCACCTGTAGCACATGACGCTCCCTACCGGACGAGGTGGCTGAAATATATAATAACATTCGATAATAAACTTTTTATTCTCCATTCTAATAAAAATAATATAATTCATTTATCAATCTTTCAAAAGGTATAAACTTATTTCGCTCGGCTGATAATCTATAAATATTAATGCTAACGGTTTTAACGTATGGAAATTACAAACAGTTGAGTGATTCGGGGTTTTTAAGTTTTGTCGTTCAAGCCGTCAACTTAAAGTCCGATCCACAGAGGATTAAACCTCCAGTGGTTATTATTTTGTATCCACGGCTAACACATTGGTATGTCTTTAACATTTCAGTTCTTTACTTTTTTTCGCTTTCCTACGTCTTTGTTATACTCCAGCGCCGAGTGAAAATGGAGTGTTATTCTACAAATGACTAATTTTTTTAGACATTGAACTAGCGGTTGGTCATATCGAAGAAACAATCATCACCATCATAAAAAAAAAGTAAAGTACCCTGTCACGCCAATTGGCGTATAGGGAATATGGTGTCCTATCTATCTATCTATTGACCTTTCGAGCCGTAGTCGGCCCATAGGGCGTAGACCAAGATACACCTTCTCCTATCTGAATTTTTGTTCTAACAGTTTTCTTTTAAATATATTTTATCAAATCTCGCCATCTGTCTCTGTTCTGTGCAAGCAGCTCTATCTCATTGAGGGAGCCGAACTCTGCTGCTCTTGCCTCTCTCATCAATGTTCTTCTCAGTGTCTCCCTGGGTCTTCCTCTTTTTCTCTTACCTGTTGTTTCCCACATGAGGGCTTGCTTTGCTATTCGGTTATTATCTCTTCTCATCACATGTCCAACGTATGACCATCATCTTTTCTTTATTACTGAAGATATTAGTGATTGATTGGCGATTTCTCTAATTTCCTCGTTTGTTTTGAATTCGTTCCACGCTATACCAAGTATTTTCCTTAGACATTTAGTTTCAAATGTGTTCAACTTTGTTTCTATATCTCTTGTTGTTTTCCAGCTTTCACACGCATACGTAAGGGTTGATAGTACATATGGTGTTAGTGACCATAAATTTTACAGACTTTCGGCACATGATTTTTGGGGTAATGTGGTCGGTATTACGCCCGTGCCGCTTTACTTTCCCAGAAAAAAATCCGGTACCCATTAAAGGCTGGGTGAACCCGGAAGACGTCGGTTGGGATCGAACCCTACCTCTTGTCCTTTGTAGTCCAGTTCACTAACCACTGAATTATCGCAGCTCCCCTTCACCATCATGCAGCACAAAAATACACATAACAAATCTGAAACAAGTGCAACGCTTCAAATACTTGAACACAATAATGACATCAGATGGAAGATGCACCACAGAAATAAAAGGCAGAATAGCCCAGGCCAAAATAGCATTTCAGAAAATGAAAAACGTCTTATGCAACAAATCCTTGTCAATATAAGTGAGAAAGAGAGTTTATCGGTCCTATATAGAGCCAATTCTGACCTATAGATGCGAATCATGGACAGTAAACAAACAAATGAAAAGACGATTAGAGGCTACATAGATGGGATTTCTCAGAAAAATGTTGAAGGTTCCCTGGACAGCTAGAAAGACCAACGAGGAAATTGTCAAAGAGGCCAACACAAAAGTGGAGCTCCTAAGAAACAGAAAGAAACAATCAACATTTTTCGGACACATCATGAGAAGAGAAAAGCTGAAAATCGCGGTTACAACTGACAAAATACAGGGAAAGAGAGATTGCGGACGACAAAAATAGAAAATACCGGATAGCTTGATGTCATGGAATGGAAAACAGTCAACAGCAGAACTGATACAATGCACGATAGATAGAAGATTGTGGCCGGAAATGATTGCCCAAGCCAAGTGTACCAAGCGTTCGGCTTCTCGTGGCAAGGCGCGGTGCCACTGAGTACGGGTTCGATCCCACTTCGGACCATATATTGTTCTTCGTTTTTTTCTATTGTTGTTTGTCTGTCAATTTTTCCGAGTGCTAACACATACTTCTTTGTTCTATTATTCCCTATTATCGCCTCGGAAGTTCCCCATATAATAATATTTATGTATTATTATTTGTACCCAGTATATAACCACTGGGAACTACTATTCGTGCTGTTTCGTCCAATAAATGTTTGTCTACAACACAAGTATTCAGCCCTACTGGGAGATACTTGCATTAATAGGAAAGTACAAATATACAATTTATTTCCGGTCTGTGATCGTTACCCTATGCTATAGTCATTGAGATCGCCTTTCGTGGAAGACACTACTGCAATAGCCAATTTTTTAGTTGGCTGCGTGGCAGTGTACCAAGCGTTCGGCTTCTCGTGGCAAGGCGCGGTGCCACTGAGTACGGGTTCGATCCCACTTCGGACCATATATTGTTCTTCGTTTTTTTCTATTGTTGTTTGTCTGTCAATTTTTCCGAGTGCTAACACATACTTCTTTGTTCTATTATTCCCTATTATCGCCTCGGAAGTTCCCCATATAATAATATTTATGTATTATTATTTGTACCCAGTATATAACCACTGGGAACTACTATTCGTGCTGTTTCGTCCAATAAATGTTTGTCTACAACACAAGTATTCAGCCCTACTGGGAGATACTTGCATTAATAGGAAAGTACAAATATACAATTTATTTCCGGTCTGTGATCGTTACCCTATGCTATAGTCATTGAGATCGCCTTTCGTGGAAGACACTACTGCAATAGCCAATTTTTTAGTTGGCTGCGTGGCAGTGTACCAAGCGTTCGGCTTCTCGTGGCAAGGCGCGGTGCCACTGAGTACGGGTTCGATCCCACTTCGGACCATATATTGTTCTTCGTTTTTTTCTATTGTTGTTTGTCTGTCAATTTTTCCGAGTGCTAACACATACTTCTTTGTTCTATTATTCCCTATTATCGCCTCGGAAGTTCCCCATATAATAATATTTATGTATTATTATTTGTACCCAGTATATAACCACTGGGAACTACTATTCGTGCTGTTTCGTCCAATAAATGTTTGTCTACAACACAAGTATTCAGCCCTACTGGGAGATACTTGCATTAATAGGAAAGTACAAATATACAATTTATTTCCGGTCTGTGATCGTTACCCTATGCTATAGTCATTGAGATCGCCTTTCGTGGAAGACACTACTGCAATAGCCAATTTTTTAGTTGGCTGCGTGGCAGTGTACCAAGCGTTCGGCTTCTCGTGGCAAGGCGCGGTGCCACTGAGTACGGGTTCGATCCCACTTCGGACCATATATTGTTCTTCGTTTTTTTCTATTGTTGTTTGTCTGTCAATTTTTCCGAGTGCTAACACATACTTCTTTGTTCTATTATTGCCCAAGCCAACCGGTATGGGACATGATGATGATGATGATGAACTAGCAGTCTGTGGATGTGGACCTCAGCACTTTGATACGACTTATTGTCTTTTCGATATTATGTCCCACAGTTAACATTTCTGACTTCCTTGACAATGTCTTTCAACCCATAGTCATGGACAACAAGACACCAACAACGCTCTCAACATCTTTGCCTCCCTTTCTTCGGACCGCAACCACCCCTTCTTTGTCATGGATGTCTGCTTCCTGTACACCTCTATTCCCCACATCGATGGCCTTCGAGCTCTTAAATTTTCCTTGAAAAGAGGAACCAACCTTCCATCGCTACTGACGTCCTTCTCCGTCTAGCGGAACTATTCCTTAACCTCAACTCTTTCGAGTTCGATTACAACTTCTTCACCCAAATCAGTGGTGTGTCGATGGGCACCAAAATGGGCCCTAGCAAAGCTTGTCTTTTCATGGATTACCTTGAGCACCAGATCATTCACTCCTGCCAGGATCCTCTCCCCCTTATGTCCCGTAGGTACATTGCCGACCGCATCGGTCTGACTGACCTGTCCGAGGAGCATGTTGGGCATATCCACCCCTCGATCCACATCACTTCCCACATTTCACCTCCTCTGTCTCCTTCCTAAAGATCACAGTTTCCTTAGGTGCCTCCGGTCTACTTTCCTTGGTCTTCTACAAACCTACTGACTCCCTTTGTTTCCTCCTCTATGACTCTTCTCACCCGCCATCCTGCGAGATCTCGCATCCCTACTCTCAGGTGCTCATGTTTCGTCGCCTTTGCCAGGACGATGAAGACTTTCTACATAATGCCCATCTGATGCTTCACGTCTTCCGCCGACGCCTCTTCGCCGCATCAGCTTACCTTCTTGCTCTCCAACGGGTTCTCCGCACATCACGCCAGGCTGCTCTCACCCTCTCTACACGTCCCCCCTTCTGACAGGGTAGTACTTGCTCTCACCCCCTCTACACGTCCCCCCTTTCTGACAGGGTAGTACTTGCTCTCACCCCCTCTACACGTCCCCCCTTTCTGACAGGGTAGTACTTGCTCTCACTTCCTCTACACGTCCCCCCTTTCTGACAGGGTAGTACTTGCTCTCACCCCCTCTACACGTCCCCCCTTTCTGACAGGGTAGTACTTGCTCTCACTTCCTCTACACGTCCCCCCTTCTGACAGGGTAGTACTTGCTCTCACCCCCTCTACACGTCCCCCCTTTCTGACAGGGTAGTACTTGCTCTCACCCCCTCTACACGTCCCCCCTTTCTGACAGGGTAGTACTTGCTCTCACCCCCTCTACACGTCCCCCTTCTGACAAGGTAGTACTTGCTCTCACCCCCTCTACACGTCCCCCCTTCTGACAAGGTAGTACTTGCTCTCATCTCCTCTACACGTCCCCCCTTCTGACAGGGTAGTGCTCACCCTCACCCATCACCCTCACTACTACGCGGTGATCAGAATCATTCACCACTACCTCCCAATTCTCCGCTCCGACTCCACTGCCCGTCTAAACTTCCCTGACCACCCATTAGCAGCCTTTGAGTGTGATCGCAATCTCCGAGACAAGACTGCCAGAAGCCTCCTTCCTGCCTCCCCCCCCCCCGCCCCCTACTACAGCCATCGGGGAACGATCCAAATCGCAGTAGTATATTCGTAGTCTATGTCAAACTTGCAACTACGTCCTCCGGACAGATACGGTTCTCTTCCCTAATGGTCCTTTTGAGATCAGAGAGGGATTCACATGTACATCGTGTAACATTATCTATGGCATCATATGTAAGCGATGTAAGTTGACCTACATAGGCGAATCAGGAATCAGTGGCTCGAGGAAAGATGCCGAGAACATCTATATGACATCACTCAGGATGCAGGCACCCCTATAACATCCCACTTCAACTCTAAGGACCATCAGGGTAAAACCGATGTCTTAGTTACTGGTCCGTTGTCGTGTGCTTCGGACAACCGCAACCGATTCACTTTAGAGAACCGTATGATCACCTATATGGATTGCCTCACCCCACGGGGCATCAATGTATCCCTGTCTCACGAGTAACCCCTTTCTTCCCCCCTTTCTCTCCCCTCTTTTTCCTTCTTTCACTCCATTCTTCCCTCCGATTCCGCCCGTCTCTCCTCTCCATTTTTCCCTCACCTGTTCTGGTTTTGGCTCCCTACCACCAGACGTAATCCTCTCTGGATATATTCTTGGTCAGGACTACATATATCGATAATCCGCTATCACCCCTCTCTTATCGCCACGCTGTCTGATGAATGTCTGGCTGGTTCACACTTCTCAATATCCCTTATCAGTGCTTGTTCTTCATTGCGCCTACTTATCGCTGAGGTATCTGGCGAACGTCTGCTCAGTCTGTTGATTTTCACACCTCCCATAGATCCCTAGTCTTTACCTGTGTCACGCTTGATTGAACAGCAGACCCTTCCACTAGGATTTGACAGCCATCTTTCATTGTGGGCGGATGGATTCTGCTTACAAGCAAATCTCATTTTTATATACAATCATTTTTCTATATATACTTATACTTTCATATTTCCACATTTTATATCCTCCAACATGTAGCATATATATATATATATATATATATATATATATATATATATATATATATATATATATATATATCTCGTTTCATCATTTCATCTCCTAACCCTCTGTCCATCTCTCCTTAACTTACATGTCCCAATCATCCTAGATGTAGCAGTTGTTATCTGTGTTTCATCGTTTGTTATCGTTTTTCTCGTTTCCTGAAGAAGGCCACATGTAGGCCGAAACGTCAGTATTTTATTGTGCTCCTTTTGTGTAAAGCTGTCACCATATCTTATAGGAGTGTACGTTACATCTCACAACTGGCTCTTTGCTAGGAGCTTTACCGCAGCACTACATTTATTTGCCCGGTCCCTTTTAAATTAGTACTCGGTAATTAAGCAATTATATAATATATATATGTCCCAATTGTTTACGATGAATGATGATATCGTATGACAGGGAACAGTTGACTGTGTTCACTTTCTGCGCGGTTTCGCCTTATGTCTTTTGGCGTGTGCTGAGACTGCTACGATGGGGACTACAGTTACCTTTCTTTGTTTGGGAGATGAGTTAGTAATTCGGATGATTCCACTGGCACGGGCGGTTGAGCAATTATGGATTTTGATTCGTTTGCAGTGATACCGAGGCCTTCCATAGCCAATAACCAATAATATATATATATATATATATATATATATATATATATATATATATATATATATATATATATAGTTATTTATATAATTAAGTAATAATAAGACAATTCAAATAAGACAAATGAGATTTTTAGGGCATGTTAAAAGACACAGCAGCCTACTAAAATCTTGGAAGGGAAAATACAAGGTAAAAGAGGCAGACCAAGACTAACATCCAAGCAATCGTACTTTATGTTTAGAGTTATAACTGGATTTTACAGCCTTTCTTTGAGAGTGGTTGGTCGAATAGATAACCTGTCCGGCTCCAAACCAGGAGAGCGTGGGTTCGAATCCCGGTAGAGTCAAAAGTTTTTATTTTATGTCTGGGGTGAGATAAAATCTCAGACCCAAACACCTCTCAACGGCTGCATTGGACAAGCGGTCTTTATTCTCTGGTCGTATACGTTCCCCCAGTCAGACTCCAGTAATGGGTAAATGCGGTAAAGATATATATATATATACATATATAGAGTGTATAAATAAATATATATATATATATGTATATAATCGACATGCACCAGCAATGGTAATATGTGATGTAAAGATAGTTTTTTTTTGTAAAGTCCTACTTTATATTTCGAGTTTGTGCAATAAAAACAATTGTGTTTTAAGATCCAAGTAATTCATATCCGTTTTGGCATGCAAGATTTTTTTTTTAAGATTGTGGTTCTGGTCTGTCTTCGACTCGAAAGGACAATAGATAGATAGAATTCATATCGTTAAACAATTGGTCCCCATTACCTTCAAACAATAACCTCATCCCCGTGATACTTGGTTGCTTTCAAATTCCCATCCTTATTGTTTCCATGATATCTCACATAAGTCCCACAAACTAATCAACTTCTGTGTTACGCAAACTTATTCTCCCCGCCTGATATTTCTCAGACGTGTCCCCTCAACCCCTCAGTTTCGAGAACTTTTTCATCCAATCTGAGAGCTTCCTAAACTTATCCTCAACATAATCTGAGAGCTTCCTAAACGTATCCTCACCATAACCTGAGAGCTTCCTAAACTTATCCTCACCATAACCTGAGAGCTTCCTAAACTTATCTTCAACATAATCTGAGAGCTTCCTAAACGTATCCTCACCATAACCTGAGAGCTTCCTAAACTTATCCTCACCATAACCTGAGAGCTTCCTAAACTTATCCTCAACATAATCTGAGAGCTTCCTAAACTTATCCTCAACATAATCTGAGAGCTTCCTAAACGTATCCTCACCATAACCTGAGAGCTTCCTAAACTTATCCTCACCATAACCTGAGAGCTTCCTAAACTTATCCTCAACATAATCTGAGAGCTTCCTAAACTTATCCTCACCATAACCTGAAAGCTTCCTAAACTTATCCTCAACATAATCTGAGAGCTTCCTAAACGTATCCTCACCATAACCTGAGAGCTTCCTAAACTTATCCTCACCATAACCTGAGAGCTTCCTAAACTTATCCTCAACATAATCTGAGAGCTTCCTAAACGTATCCTCACCATAACCTGAGAGCTTCCTAAACTTATCCTCACCATAACCTGAGAGCTTCCTAAACTTATCCTAACCATAATCTGAGAGCTTCCTAAACTTATCCTGAACATAATCTGGGATCTTATTAAACTTATCCTCAACATAATCTGAGAGCTTCATAAACTATCCTGAACAAAATCTGGGATCTTCCTAAACGTATCCTCACCATAACCTGAGAGCTTCCTAAACTTATCCTCACCATAATCTGAGAGCTTCCTAAACTTATCCTCCCCATAACCTGAGAGCTTCCTAAACCTATCCTCACCATAACCTGAGAGCTTCCTAAACCTATCCTCACCATAACCTGAGAGCTTCCTAAACCTATACTCTCCATAACCTGAGAGCTTCCTAAACTATCCCCACCATAACCTGAGAGCTTCTTAAACTTATCCTCACCATAACCTGAGAGCTTCCTAAACTTATCCTCAACATAATCTGAAAGCTTCCTAAACTTATCCTAACCATAACCTGAGAGCTTCCTAAACTTATCCCCACCATAACCTGAGAGCTTCCTAAACTTATCCTAACCATAACCTGAGAGCTTCCTAATCTTATCCTCACCATAACCTGAGAGCTTCCCAAACTTATCCTAACCATAACCTGAGAGCTTCCTAAACTTATCCTCACCATAACCTGATAGCTTCCTAAACTTATCCTCATCATAACCTGAGAGCTTCCTAAACTTATCCTAACCATAATCTGAGGGCTTCCTAAACTTATCCTCAACATAATCTGGGATCTTATTAAACTTATCCTCAACATAATCTGAGAGCTTCATAAACTATCCTGAACATAATTTGGGATCTTCCTAAACTTATCCTCACCATAACCTGAGAGCTTCCTAAACCTATCCTCACCATAACTTGAGAGATTCCTAAACCTATCCTCACCATAACCTGAGAGCTTCCTAAACTATCCCCACCATAACCTGAGAGCTTCCTAAACTTATCCTCACCATAACCTGAGAGCTTACTAAACTTATCCTCAACATAATCTGAAAGCTTCCTAAACTTATCCTAACCATAACCTGATAGCTTCCTAAACTTATCCTCATCATAACCTGAGAGCTTCCTAAACTTATCCTAACCATAATCTGAGGGCTTCCTAAACTTATCCTCAACATAATCTGGGATCTTATTAAACTTATCCTCAACATAATCTGAGAGCTTCATAAACTATCCTGAACATAATTTGGGATCTTCCTAAACTTATCCTCACCATAACCTGAGAGCTTCCTACACTTATCCTCACCAAAATCTGATAGCTTCCTAAACTTATCCTCACCATAACCTGAGAGCTTCCTAAGCCTATCCTCACCATAACCTGAGAGATTCCTAAACCTATCCTCACCATAACCTGAGAGCTTCCTAAACTATCCCCACCATAACCTGAGAGCTTCCTAAACTTATCCTCACCATAACCTGAGAGCTTACTAAACTTATCCTCAACAAAATCTGAAAGCTTCCTAAACTTATCCTAACCATAACCTGAGAGCTTCCTAAACTTATCCTAACCATAACCTGAGAGCTTCCTAAACGTATCCCCACCATAACCTGAGAGCTTCCTAAACTTATCCTCACCATAACCTGAGAGCTTCCTAAACTTATCCTCACCATAATCTGGGATCTTCCTAAACTTATCCTAACCATAACCTGAGAGCTTCCTAAACTTATCCTTACAATAACTTGAGAGCTTCCTAAACTTACCCTCACCATAATCTGAGAGCTTCCTAAACTTATCCTCACCACAATCTGAGAGCTTCCTAAACTTATCTTCACCATAACCTGAGAGCTTCCTAAACTTATCCTCACCACAATCTGAGAGCTTCCTAAACTTATCTTCACCACAATCTGAGAGCTTCCTAAACTTATCTTCACCATAACCTTAGAGCTTCCAAAACTTATCCTCACCATAATCTGAGAGCTTCCTAAACTATCCTCAACATAATCTGGTATCTTCCTAAACTATCCTCAACATAATCTGAGAGCTTCCTAAACTTATCCTCAACATAATCTGAGAGCTTCCTAAACTATCTTCACCATAATCTGAGAGCTTCCTAAACTTACCCTCACCATAATCTTAGAGCTTCCTAAACTTATCCTCAACATAATCTGGGAGCTTCCTAAACTATCCTCAACATAATCTGAGAGCTTCCTAAACTTATCCTCAACATAATCTGAGAGCTTCCTATACTATCCTCAACATAATCTGGGATCTTCCTAAACTATCCTCAACATAATCTGAGAGCTTCCTAAACTTATCCTCAACATATTCTGAGAGCTTCCTAAACTTATCCTCACCATACTCTGGGAGCTTCCTAAACTTATCATCACCACAATTTGGGAGATTCCTAAAATTATCCTCACCACAATCTTGGACTTCCTAAATTTATCCTCACCACAATCTTAGACTTTCTAAACTTATCCTCACCACAGTCTTAGACTTCCTAAACTTATCCTCACCACAATCATGGATTATTCTAAACTTATCCTCATCACAATCTTAGTCTAAAAGAATAGTCATTGCTGTTGTCTATTATTTTATTTTCTAATAACACCATTGTAACAATAAACATTGTAGATACACAAACTTGCCGTCCGTCCTGACTTGTCTTGCATTCTGACTTGCCTTCCATTCTGACTTGCCTTCCATCCTGACTTGTCTTCCATCCTGACTTGCCTTCCATCTTGATGTGCCTTCCATTCTGACTTGCCTTCCATTCTTACTTGTCTTCCATCCTGACTTGCCTTAAGTCCTGACTTGCCTTCCATTCTGACTTGCCTTCCATCCTGACTTGTCTTCCATCCTGACTTGCCTTCCATTCTGACTTGCCTTCCATTCTTACTTGTCTTCCATCCTGACTTGCCTTAAGTCCTGACTTGCTTTCCATTCTGACCTGTCTTCCATCCTGACTTGCCTCCATCCTGACTTGCCTTCCATTCTGACTTGTCTTCCATCCTGACTTGCCTTAAGTCCTGACTTGCTTTCCATTCTGACTTGCCTTCCATCCTGACTTGCCTTAAGTCCTGACTTGCTTTCCATTCTGACTTGCCTTCCATTCTGACTTGTCTTCCATCCTGACTTGCCTTAAGTCCTGACTTGCCTTCCATTCTGACTTGCCTTCCATTCTGACTTGTCTTCCATCCTGACTTGCCTTAAGTCCTGACTTGCTTTCCATTCTGACTTGCCTTCCATTCTGACTTGTCTTCCATCCTGACTTGCCTTAAGTCCTGGCTTGCCTTCCATTCTGACCTGCCTTCCATTCTGACTTGCCTTCCATCCTGACTTGTCTTCCATCCTGACTTGTCTTCCATCCTGACCTGCCTTCCATCCTGACTTGTCTTCCATCCTGACCTGCCTTCCATCCTGACTTGTCTTCCATCCTGACCTGCCTTCCATCCTGACTTGTCTTCCATCCTGACCTGCCTTCCATCCTGACTTGCCTTCCATTCTGACTTGTCTTCCATCCTGACCTGCCTTCCATCCTGACTTGTCTTCCATCCTGACTTGCCTTCCATTCTGACTTGCCTTCCATCCTGACTTGCCTTACATCCTGACTTGCCTTACATCCTGACGTGCCTTCCATTCTGACATGCCAAAAGTAATGACAAACAAAACGATATGCATGAGAAGAACAATACACATAGATGGAAACAATCTCAAGGAGGTCAGCAAATTCAAATATCTGGACTCTACTGTCGCTAACAAAGGAGCAAGACTAGAAGTACTAACCAGAATAGCACAAACAATGATAGTCATGACAAGACTCAACAATATATAGACAAAGAACAAAATATTCCTATCAATGAATAGCAGACTATTATGAACATTAGGTACATCTATATTTATATCAGGGAGCCGCGATAGCTCAGTGGTTAGTGAACTGGACTACAAAGGACAAGAGGTAGGGTTTGATCCCAACCGACGGATTCCGGTTCACCCAGCCTTTAATGGGTACCGTATTTTTTTTCTGGGAAAGTAAGTGGCACGGGCGTAATACCGACCACATTACCCCAAAAATCATGTGCCGAAGGTCTATGAAATTTATGGTCACTAACACCATATTCCCTATACGCCACTTGGCGTGACGGGGACTCTTTACTTTACTATATTTATATATGCCTGTGAAACATGGACACTTACTGCTGATCTCTAAAGTAGAATACAGTCCTTGGAAATGAAATGGCATAGAAAGATACTACACATATCATACAGAGACAACATATCATAGAGAGAACATATCATACAGAGAACATATCATAGAGAGAGCATATCATAGAGAGAACATATCATAGAGAGAACATATCATACAGAGAACATATCATACAGAGAACATATCATACAGAGAACATATCATACAGAGACAACATATCATAGAGAGAACATATGCAGAGAACATATCATAGAGAGAGCATATCATAGAGAGAACATATCATACAGAGAACATATCATACAGAGACAACATATCATAGAGAGAACATATCATACAGAGAACATATCATACAGAGAACATATCACAGAGAGAACATATCATAGAGAGAACATATCATACAGAGAGCATATCATAGAGAGAACATATCATACAGTGAACATATTATACAGAGAACATATCATAAAGAGAACATATCATAGAGAGAACATATCATAGAGAGAACATATCATACAGAGAACATATCATAAAGAGAACATATCATAAAGAGAACATATCATAGAGAGAAGATTCATCAATGATGAAGTAAGCGACACAATCCAAGTATTCACTGGACCAATAAAAGACTTATTGTCACTTGTAAAAGAGTGGAAACTCACCTGATATGGATACGTCACCCGGTCCATAGACCTTGCCAAAACCCTTCTGCAGGGCACAGAACCTGGTAAAAGAAGACATGGAGGACAAAAGAAAAGACGGATGGCTAACATCAGGGAATGGACATGAATGTCTTCTGTCATAGAGAGCTGTTCTAGATGACGACGACTGGTAGCTGCTCTAGATGACGACGACTGGTAGCTGCTCTAGATGACGACGACTGGTAGCTGCTCTAGATGACGACGACTGGTAGCTGCTCTAGATGACGACGACTGGTAGCTGCTCTAGATGACAACTGGTAGCTGCTCTAGATGACGACGACTGGTAGCTGCTCTAGATGACGACGACTGGTAGCTGCTCTAGATGACAACTGGTAGCTGCTCTAGATGACGACGACTGGTAGCTGCTCTAGATGACGACGACTGGTAGCTGCTCTAGATGACGACGACTGGTAGCTGCTCTAGATGACGACGACTGGTAGCTGCTCTAGATGACGACGACTGGTAGCTGCTCTAGATGACAACTGGTAGCTGCTCTAGATGACGACGACTGGTAGCTGCTCTAGATGACGACGACTGGTAGCTGCTCTAGATGACGACGACTGGTAACTGCTCTAGATGACGACGACTGGTAGCTGCTCTAGATGACGACGACTGGTAGCTGCTCTAGATGACGACGACTGGTAGCTGCTCTAGATGACGACGACTGGTAACTGCTCTAGTTGACGACGACTGGTAGCTGCTCTAGATGACGACAACTGGTAGCTGCTCTAGATGACGACGACTGGTAACTGCTCTAGATGACGACGACTGGTAACTGCTCTAGATGACGACGACTGGTAACTGCTCTAGATGACGACGACTGGTAGCTGCTCTAGTTGACGACGACTGGTAGCTGCTCTAGATGACGACGACTGGTAGCTGCTCTAGATGACGACGACTGGTAGCTGCTCTAGATGACGACGACTGGTAACTGCTCTAGATGACGACGACTGGTAGCTGCTCTAGATGACGACAACTGGTAGCTGCTCTAGTTGACGACGACTGGTAGCTGCTCTAGATGACGACGACTGGTAGCTGCTCTAGATGACGACGACTGGTAGCTGCTCTAGTTGACGACGACTGGTAGCTGCTCTAGATGACGACGACTGGTAGCTGCTCTAGATGACGACGACTGGTAGCTGCTCTAGTTGACGACGACTGGTAGCTGCTCTAGATGACGACAACTGGTAGCTGCTCTAGATGACGACGACTGGTAGCTGCTCTAGTTGACGACGACTGGTAGCTGCTCTAGTTGACGACGACTGGTAGCTGCTCTAGATGACGACGACTGGTAGCTGCTCTAGTTGACGACGACTGGTAGCTGCTCTAGTTGACGACGACTGGTAGCTGCTCTAGATGACGACAACTGGTAGCTGCTCTAGATGACGACGACTGGTAGCTGCTCTAGATGACGACAACTGGTAGCTGCTCTAGTTGACGACGACTGGTAGCTGCTCTAGATGACGACGACTGGTAGCTGCTCTAGTTGACGACGACTGGTAGCTGCTCTAGTTGACGACGACTGGTAGCTGCTCTAGATGACGACAACTGGTAGCTGCTCTAGATGACGACGACTGGTAGCTGCTCTAGTTGACGACGACTGGTAGCTGCTCTAGATGACGACAACTGGTAGCTGCTCTAGTTGACGACAACTGGTAGCTGCTCTAGTTGACGACGACTGGTAGCTGCTCTAGTTGACGACAACTGGTAGCTGCTCTAGATGACGACAACTGGTAGCTGCTCTAGATGACGACAACTGGTAGCTGCTCTAGTTGACGACAACTGGTAGCTGCTCTAGTTGACGACAACTGGTAGCTGCTCTAGTTGACGACAACTGGTAGCTGCTCTAGATGAC